>JAWWEN010000009.1:3740436-3770696 GCA_035582955.1 Sycophila texana
CGTACGTGCGCGATTTTTTTTGCTCAAGTTATTCATGAAAAACCAGGTGGCTCTATAATTTTTTAACGGATAGTAGGATAAAACCTTGTTTCTCTTTTAACGGGATTCAGCCCGGACGGGCTATGCATTTATATAAATTTATGCTGAAGCGCTAATTGAGCGAAAACGCACCGTGGGCTGTGATATCACGTCTCCCAAGATAGATTACATTTCTATTTTTATTTCTGATAAAGGACTGCCTCTCTCCGGCGGGAAAGACGCGGGACTCAAACTAGTGTCGCCGGGGAACTACCCGCGGGGATAAAAAAAAAACGTCGGGGTCCGAGCGCGCCTCAATCGGATCTAGGAAGTTTCGAGCCTCGGTGTATGAATGGCACGTGGAGGCCGCGACATTATCGTCGGATTCGTGACCCACATGATAGACGTCGCCGCGCTCTCGAGGGTCGGCGGTGAATCGAACTCGACTCAATGAACGACGTAATTCGCGGTGGCAAGGTCGCGACCTTTTTATCGCCTCGCGATCTTCCTTTGGCGGCGTTCCGCGCGCGATTTTTCTTTTCTTCCACGCGCGCTTGAGAACGAAGATATTCGGCTGTGAAAACAAAAATCGCATGCGCATATATGTGCATCCTTAATGGGTGGAGTCGACGTAAAGAGACAGCGCCGGGGCTTTTAAAGTGATGAGGCTTGGGACTGGGATGGAAGTCATATTATTGATGACTTTTATGGGCAAAAACTGGATCTTATTTGACTGGGTAAATATTTTCCGCTCGATATATTTTTGCATTAAATGAAAATTAACCCTTTCCTTTATTTTTTATATACAAAAATGGAATAAGAAATTTCGTTCGTTCGTTAAAAAACGTGTTTTTTTTACTTCGCATCGGACGAATATGTATAACGTCAAAATATTTCGAATGGTCGTGTGTAGGTATATTCCACGTCTTAAATGTATTTTAATTTAAAATCTGCATAATCTGAGCCAAACGAAATGGAAAAAAGGAGGAAAAGGCGAACAAGACAGTTCAATATAGCCTTTAAAATCGCTATTTCAAGTGACTTTTTTAAATCGCAAAAAGTTGTTGACTTAAACCAATCGAATGCTTGAAGAATCTCGTTTTCGTTTGCAAATTAACCGTTTCTCAAATAAATTTTATACAATTAGCTTTACTTTTCTCTCACGCTGTACAATAATACACATTGCACAACCAAACAATTCAATTAAGCGCTAAGAGAAATTAACGGTACATTATACCAACAAAAAAAAGTTATTCATTTCGTCGAGTAAAAAGTAAATTAAAGCTATGTAGCTGCACCTTATGTACAAAAGCGAAATCTAACGGTACGCCTGCGCTCGTAACTTGGCTATATACTTGTTAAGGAAAAGAGGCTCGGAGTAAGTGTAACTGCGCGTGAATGAGACTCGCTGGAACTCGGCTTGCTCGTTCATTCTCGGACATCGCTGTTTAAACCAGAAGCACAGAATAATGACCCACTAATTTTTGTTGGCCGTTTTAGATTAATTCGCTGCAATGCCAGCGTTAATTTCTATTTCACGGAGCAAAAAGTCCCCATTATTATAAAACGCTCTCGCTTACCGTTAAGAAAATTTGCTAAATTTTATAAGAACCGAACGAATGCTTCAGTAAAATGCAGGAAAGATACATGAAGCAATATTAAAGTGTACATCTTGGTGGCCAGAAAGTTTGGAATGCCAAAACTTTCCAGTAGCACGCCGCGCGCCACAACAAAATGAGCGACTTTTCGCATCGCACATATTGATCCAGGGGCGCAGCAGGAAAGTGCAAGCGAGACAGACTCAAGCAGACTTTGTAAAACAGCTCTCATCTGTGGCTTCGCAGCTGGGCTATTCCATCCCTTCGGGCTTCGGTTATTCGGAAGTTATCGAGGATCCGGGCCCACGCAGGCGGTGAGACGCGCCAAGATCTTGGCCGAAAACGCCATACAGCTCCGGCGACGCGCGGCATGCCGAGTGCTAAATGCTCTTCCGTCTCTTTTGCTCTCTCGCCTTTTCTCTTTCTCTCCGGCTCTTATAAGCCGCCGATGCGGACGGGTGTAGACGGCGCTATTCGCCGGGCGAGCCGACTGCATGCCGCGAGCGCGCGCGCACATGCTTTTATCGCTGACGTTTCTTTTTTCACGGTCTTTGCCTGGCACGGATGCTTGACTTGCTTAAGGCTCGACTTGCGCTGCGTGGTGTACTATTGCCGCTGAATGACGCCGAGCGAGTCGCGGGTTCCTCCCTGGGAATCGGCTCTCTCTCTCTCTTATGCCTTCCTTTGCGGTTTGCCTTTGCCTCTGCTGCTGCTGCCGTTCCTTTGCCTCGACTCGGAGTAACGAGCGTGACTCTGCTGGGTCGAGGCGACAGCGAGCGCGATTTCACGCGAGAACCGCGATAAGTGTACATTCAATGTCGCACGCACGATCAGTGACCGCTTGATAAGCTAGAAGAAAAAAGGTAGATTGTACGAATTGAGCGGAAAAAAGAAAATAATTATTAAGGAGAGGAAGAGGCGATCCTAAAACGAAGGATCATCGTCAGTAATAAGCCGACAATGAAGCTAATTCGCTCGTGGAGTAGAATGATCGCGCCAAAAAGTAAACTAGCAATAACAGCGGCAATCCGATCGTCGGTCTCCGAAAAAAAAAGAGAGAGGGAGGAGAGGGTATATAATCGCTCGATTGGCCAAATAAGACGAAGCGTCGCGCTGGTCGGCGAAGCGTGCGCGCACGAACAGTATATATATCCCGGGCGTGCAAGCTCGCTCTCGAGGATGACGGTACATAAATACGAAAAATCCCATTTATGGAGCAGCCCGCTCTCCCACGAGCAATATAACGTCTCTCGAACGAGCAGCGGCCTGACTCATGATTTATAGATGACGTAATCGCGTTCCGCTCCGCTCGCACCTTTATTCCGCGGCCGCGCGGCGGCGCGCATCTAATCTTCGCCCCGCGACGACGACGACGTGTCGGCGCGTACGCGCAATCCTTTAGCTGCTCGACTTTTCGGCTCGCGGCTCTCGCTAAGGGCGTATATAGCTGCGCGCAAAGTCGCGACCGGACCATTTTATGCACCATTAAACCTTTCCGGGCCGCTTCTCGCTTTCGTTTCGCGCGCCCGCTATCGCCGGCTTCCACGGCGAAAAATAAAAGGAGAGGAGCGCGCGAGCCGGGCGAGCCAAGCCGGGGGCGAGAGGACGAGGAAAAAAAGGAGGAGGACGAGGAGGTAGAAAGAGGAGTCGGAGGACCGGTTCCGCGCGTCTTTGTTTCGAGAGCGCGGCCTGCCGCCTCCTCGCTTTTTCGTCGGCGGACGGGGCTCGATCTCGCTCGGGCGGACCCTGAGCCTCGCCGAGTGAATTATGCAGAAGCGCTGTTTAACCCACCCCGACGCAGCGCTACACGAGGCCGACGTTTTAGTCGGATAAAATTAAGGATCGCAATATACAGTGTGATTTTCTTTCTCTCTCTTTTCTGCTCCCCTTTTTTTTACTTTTCAACCAATTAATTGGCACCAGCCAAGATGTTGGAAGCGTTAATCAGTAACTTGCAATTGAAAATCATTGAGGATTCAGTAATTGTGCCATCAAATTGTAGAGACTGCAAAAATCGCATAAAAGTGATACGCGTGCAATAGAGTTTTATCGAATAACAGTCGAAGCTACTATTTATTTTCTACACATGCAGAGATTTTTATTAAAACTGAAAAATGCAATAAAAAAATTCCTATTTTTCCATATACATGTAGGTCACTTCTGGGTAACAGCTACGCAGTCCGTCAAAAATGTTCTAATTTGAGCTCATACTCGGGAGACATAAAAGTGTTAATTGTACTTCGAGGTTGCATTTCAAAGCTGAACACTTAAACTAAAAGAGCCTATTAGGTTTATTAGGTGTGATTAGTCGAAAAAGCGCGCCGGGAATTCCAAAATTATCTCGCTCCACAGAAAAAGACTGTACCGACCAATTTTTAGTACTACTGACTTGAAATGAAGACTCTTAATATTATTTTCTTTAATTATTTATTATCCTCGAAGTACAATCTAAAGTTCAACTATGCAGGTCACATTGCAGAAATCGATACGAGACTTGGTTCGTAGTGGATTTTTATAGAGACACTCCAAAGGATTATAAAAAATCTTTCCCGAAATCTCGAATCAGTATCTATTCCAGTAGACACTTCGATATTGAAGAACCGCAGACAAAAAAAAATCCAAAAGAAATTATCATAAAAACCGATGAAAATCCCACTGCAACATTCGCAGAAATGATAACTAGATAATAACCAACTGTAGCCTGTTGTTCGCGCTAAATGAATCCAATTTAACTTTTCCCGACGTCGCTCCGACCGCATAATCGAGCGTCTACGCAGCAAGAGCCAGCGAGTGAGAGAAAGAGACAGACGCCCGGGATGGAATCTCGCGGCGACGATCGTCGGGCGAATCGAGGTTGATATTTTATCCGCACGATCTCGGCGGCGCGCGCTCACGTACTTTCTTTACGTGCGGGTATCGCCGATGCGTGCGTGAGCGCTCGCTTAACGGGAGCGAAAAAAAAGGCGGCGCGAGCGTATTATGCGTCGCCGGCGGCGGCGTCGGCGAAGAAGCCGGATGACTTCACTGGCCTTACGTAACCCAGCGCCGAGTGGTGGTGGCGGCTGAATGACGCGCCGGACGCGCCCGCGGGAGAAAGAGTCCCGCGCGACCTTTGCCACTCGGCCATTTACATATGAATGCTCTGGGCGCCGCCACGCGATGGGCGAACAATTTAACGCTGTTTTCGGAACCCTTTATCGCGATTACGCGCGACGTGACTCAAGTATATACACACACATTAGCTCACTTTTTTATATCTGAATTTTTTGTTTTCGTTTTTTTTTACAATATCTGGAATGGCGACGCTCGAGATATCGCGGTCGCGCAATCAATTAGTCAGTGGAATAGTAGGAATAGCCGCAAGATGTTGACTAGTACGCCGCGTTATTTTTAGAGGCTCGTGGGATCATGAATCTTCTCAGCTATTGTTATTTGGTGAAAAACACTATTTTTCTTCTGTCATTCAGCCGAACGGAACATTCACTAACGCAGTCTTGCGTCAGCCGACGTAAGAGCTTTTATCGAGATTACGGCTCCGAACGACATTAGTCGACTGTGCGAGCACAGACGGGAGAAGGCGCGTCGAAAAAGAAACGAGCCATTGCGCAATTATGGCGGTTTGAATTAACGCGTATATTTGCCGATGACGCGGAGCGTAACGATCGTGTCGCAAGCCAACGGCGGAGGATGCGTCAAAACGTGAATCTCGGCCGTTAGCCGCTCGCTCGCCGACGAGGAATTAAACTATACACGATCGCGTGGGCGCTGCGTTCTCCGTGACAATCTGCTTCTCCGTCGCTCCACATCTCGCCGTCTTGCTCCCACTTGTGGAACGCGTAGGCGGTTCGCGCGTAACCTCTGCTCTGGCTCGGTAGCCTCGGGAGTTTAAATGGTGAGAAGCAATTAGTGCCGCCACAAGAACGCGTTACAAATCCAGCGGAAACTCGAAGGACGCGCAGAGCCAGTGCCCCGCGGAGAACACCGGAGCAAAATTTCTTTTATACGCGAGCGGGGAGTTTCTGCTGAACGGACGAAGCCCGCGTTTGCAACTGCGCGTTTATATACTTATCCGTTCGCTTTTGCCTTTATCTATCCCTTCGTCTTACTCGCTTTTGCGATGGTAAAACGGAGGAGGACTTCAAAGGGGATCTTATTTCCGAGCGATTGAAATTCTTTTCTTTTTTTTTCGCCGACGCTTTCGAGCCGACCACTGGATGCTTAGCGCGCTTTGAGGATTCATTATTTGAGGTATTTTTGGCGGATTGCGCGAAAAAAAATTTCTTCACTGTGGGTTGGAAAAAATGAGTTTTATTGATACTACCAATTATTTTTCACCACATTGGGTATTCACATCCGCATTGCACTACTTTTTGCAAGAACTGCTATTAACACGGGTTTTATGTAATTCTTTTGTCTATAAATGTTTGTGAAGTGCTTATTTGTATTTTTAAATTATATGTATCGTATTTCTATATGCTACTTTTTATGAGCTAATCAATCTCTACATCAGTCTATTTCTAAATATTTTTTTTCCATCTAATTCTAATGACTTCAATTGAATACTTGAATGAAATTTTATGAGATACCAAATGCATGAGTGGCAAACGTGAATCGACAAAGAAGTATTTGTAAAGCGTGCAACAAAAAAAAAATGCATAAAACTAAGTCTATGAAATATGAGTCAATTCTACTTCAGATTTTCTTGCGCTGGAAATAAGCAAGCGTTTTGAATGTAAAGTTTATTGAATTCAGTTAGCTTCTAGTTTTGCAAAGTCGACTTTTCATGCATTATATAAATTTAGTCAGTCTGTTACACGCATAAATTATTTGATTTAATTTCAATAGCTACACGAGTTCTTGTGCAACAAATATATCCTAGTTAATTACATTAAATGAAATAGAAGCTCTTAAATAATTACAAAGATGAAACCATCGTTTCAAAGAGACCCTCTTCATTCCAACTCATTTGTAATTTTGATAAACCGTACACATTTCAGCTCGTCGGACGTCGTGTAAATTTAATTGAAACGTCAAAATAAAGTAACGAGAACGCGCAAGTATAGTGTTAACCATTAAAAAAAAAATAATAAAACACATCGCTCGCGCCCCCCCCCCCCCCACCCCCCGTCGTCGCCAGACTGCAAAACGCAAAAAGCTATATCTCGTTAAGCGGACGCGAAATAAATTCTAATTTGCGCGTGCTTTTCTCCGTTCAAAAAAATCGAATGCGCCGGTTAGGGGTAGTGATGCTCGCGTCGTGCGGGCAATTAAGCAAAGTGACTTCGAAGAGCTTTTCGAAAATACACGTCGGGAATCGCGCCATTCATTTGGCTGGTCCCGCGAGCAATGACGCAATCCGATGAATCACTCGGTTATATACATTGCGATAAAAGTGACGACGGGAGTAGGAAAACGTATGTACCCACGGCCGTGCATGCAACGCTCCAATAAAACGGTGCAGCGACGTTGCGCCGGCGGGAAAGAGACGGAGAAGAAGGAAGAGGAGAGCGAGGGCGCGCGAGTTGTCTGATAACTGCCGGCCCGAACTGCGGGGAGGTGAAGTAAGGGAAGGGTTATGTGTGCACGCACCGGACGCCCGGACAGCGGGGGGAGGGACACGAGCGGAATCTCTCCGACTCTCCCTCTGTCTCTTTCTCTCGGACGAAACTGGATTGGCCGTGACGCAGAGTTTCCAAAAGTTCGCCTTATACATGCCGCTGATTTACGATTTACGAACGATCGTAACTCTGATTCCGGGAACGTTGTTGTCAGGCTCCCGCTAATCGATAACGCGTCGCCCCCTGCACCCCCCTACTGCACTCCCTCGCGCGACTCCGCAAGACCCGCTCGACTCACTTCGCGCGGCCCTGCACTCCCCCGTTGATTTTTTTTCTTACTTTTCCCACTCCGACCCTTTTTGGCGGCTCACGCAAACTTCGTCTCAGTGTACATGTCGCATTGCGTTTTTTTTCTTTTTTTTTACTTCGCAAATGGAATGGTATTTAAGCGTGACAAAAAGAGAAAAAAAAGCGACTTCAATGAAAAAGATGTTTTTTTTAACAGTTAAGCCGTTGAAATATAAAAGCTTAAAATGAATATTTATTTTAATATAAGTCCTAAATAAAATATTCAAAATTATACGTGAATATCTACTTGAAAATTTTCAACCGGGTCAATCGATATTACGTAACTTTTTCACTTTGTTATTCTTTCATAATGCTGCATCTGTGAAAAAGGCGGAAACTTTTGATCCACTTATTAGATGCTTAATGAAGCGCTGACAAAGCAAAGCAAATATTTTTTTTTTTGTTATCTCGCGTTTTAAATGCCCTCCAGTTGGCCCGCGAAAATTTGGTAAAAGGCCTTGAAGAAGGTCGGCGCCGCGCGCGAACTAAAGGGAAATCGAAAGCTTTGACTCGGTGACGCGCGCGGGTCGCACAAAGAGCAAAAAGCTCCGCGGTGCTCCGAGTGAAACTGTCTCACTCCATTACTCTTCACTTTCTCCGCTGCTAATGCCATTTTCGTGGGAGTATAGCCGGGAGGCACGAGAAGGAGGTTGCCCTCAATCAAAAAGATAAAGGACCGTCGAGATACGATATAAGCTTCGCGCGACACCCCTCCCCCCCTTCCGTACGCTTTTTTTCGTGTTTCAGAGCTCTCAATTACCCGGACGAAGGAGAAACTCAGACTTGTTTTTTTTTTTATATAGGGCGAAAAAGCACACACGGACACACCCAGCGGCTATAAAAGGTGCGGACTTTTACTTCTTAAAATCGTAAAGCTTCATTCGAATTAGGGTCGTTTGCTTTTCTTCCGCGGGTACTAAAGGCAAGAGCAAAAAGCACTTTGCGATGGTAAACCTCTCCGCTTTCCTTTTTTTCTCTCACCGTTTCTCTTTGTATCGCACACTCGCAAGCGGCAGGGGTCGTACGACTGCAATTGTCCAATAATTCCTCCTCACCGTCGAGGCGTTCAATTGCTTTATTTAAAGCTCCGCAAACATTTTCTTTTTCTCCTTTTAATATTTACACACTAACTTAATTTGCTCGCATTTCGAGGAGGACAAACTATAATTGACTAGGCCGCGCCAAGTGGCCATAACTTTTATATTACTCGAAAAAACACGATCATATTTCCGGCTCCATTCTCAAAGAAATTGTTTCTTCTCTTCCTACGAGCTAAGCACACCGCGTCAGTGACTAAACAGAACGCACTCTCCGATGACCTTCTGAAAATCAATTCGAAACGAAGGTCCCTCTCATCTCGAATTCCCATAGCTCAGCGCGCGCGCGACGCATGAAGAACAAGCGGCTCTCGCGGTGGACAAGGAAAAAGAAGAAAGAGTCGCCCACGCCGTATAGCGGAGAACTCGTCCCTTGCCTTGGGCGCCGCCTCGGCCGGTCTACTTAGCGCACGTACCTCTTCGACGATCGCTCGGCGCGCGCGCCTCTCTGGGGCTGCGTCGTGACTCACGCGCGCGGCCAGATATTCATCGGCGCGCTCGGCAGCCGCACCGCCCTGGATCGATAGCCTCGACGTTAGGAGGCCTGCACTCGTCGCCCCGCAAGGGGCTGGTCACGCCATCCGAGAGGCCAGCTCCGCGCGGAGAAAGTATAATGGCGCGCGCGGAGAAAGAAACTGGCCAATCGACGATTCTCCAACCGTACATCGCCGCGGTCAAATTATTCTACACAGCGGTTCATGCTTTTTTTTCTTCTTTTATTTTTTACTTTCCGCGCGTGCCTCTGGAGCGACCGATCACTCCAAGTGCTATACTCCTGGCACTTTTCATTTGTATTCAAATTTCACTCGGGCGCGGATGTTTTGCGAGCCAAGGTTACAAGCACAAATGAAATAAATTTCTCGGGTGTAATGTATAAAATTTCGAACAGTGTAAAATGTAGGTCTGCGATATGTTAATGGGTTACGGCGTTAATATAATAAATTGGCTTATGCAAAGGCCGCGAGTGTGTGTATGCATCGACGTACACAATGTAGCTGGCGTTAGACTTTAAAATTGCTCGCGCAGGAAACGTTATAAGCCGTCGAGTATATTTCCTTCGGATATGAAAAGTAAAATGTGTATAATCAGCGCTAATAAAGAGAGAATTTTAGTGCGCGCATTGCGCAATATTGCACACCGCGGCCGCGTGGTTAGGGCCGTAAAACTCGGAGTAACAATTTTTAGAGAATAAGGCCAGATTAAGATATGCACATTATCCGCGGGTAATTGATACTTACGACTCCAGGTGCTTATAACGCACGGACGGAAAAATCATATGTCGAAATGTTTTTTCCTCTTAGGCGTTTCGTGGGCCGTTAACGCCTCTCCGATCCCCGCCTCCACTATTTCCGCGACTGTTGCACAGGCAGTGCGCATCAGAACAGGCCAGATCGGAAGGAAGGAGCATGAAAGGGGAGGCCGACGCAGTGGGCCCTCACTCGGCCGTGGAGAGCCTCTGCACGTGTGCGAGGCCTGCCGGAGCGCGAGGAGAGAGGGAGGAGAAACGATGCAGGGGGTCGCGCACCGGGGTACAGAGCCGAGTGCACATTGGTCAAGTTAAACGTGCATTGGGGGTTAACTGGGGCCGCGCGAGGTCAAAGATAAAACGGCAACGAGCGCGCCGTTTGGGGTCAGCGACTATGCTCGACGCCTCTCGGCTCTTTATTTTCACCGCGTAATAATCCTGCTTCAAAGCGCAAATAACGTTTTTTCAGAGAATCTCGCAGTCGTCATGAAGAATCCGGTGAATCCGGCTGCCGTTACCAAGGCGGTTACGCTACCAGTCTCCGTTTTTTCGATCGCGCGATGCAGTTTCGCGGTTTTTCGGTGTCGGATCGATCGAGCACCCCGCGGAGAGCTCTAAATTTAGACCATCCGCGGAGGAGTCTCGCCGGCGAATCGATCCGACCGGTTGAGATCGATGAGGGCTCTCGCGCTGCACGTAAAACGAGCTTGCGACGGAGCGCGACCGACGGGGCGTAAGCGAGCCTCCTCGAAGCTCCTTTGGATAGTCGACGCCGGCAGTGCGTTTTAATTTTAGACCCTCGACGCGTCTACTCCCCCCAGTATCTAGGCGCTTTCCATCGCTCGAATTCCACGGTTTTTTGGAGAAACTCCGCTTTGAGCGGACGTCGTCGATCTTTTTTGTTTCTCGCGGCTTTGACGCTGCGCGACAGCTGTGTTTATGATTTATGCGTCACGAGGGATAACGAAAAATCGAGAGCAGAGGGAGAAGAAGAGAAGAGAGCAAACGTAATAAATTCGGTCTAAGAACATTTTTGCGTGATCGTAAAGCGGCCTTAACATTTTAACGTCCGGCTGTGCGCTTCCGCGTCTCTGAACACTCCGGAGGGTGTGGGCGGCGGCGAGGCTGCAAAGCCCGGCGGAGCCTTTATATAAATGTTTATCTGCAGCTTTATCCCTCATCTTCCTGTTGCGCCTCTCGGTGTCTGACTTTTTCGCGGACTGACCGGCGACTGGCTCCAACCTACAAATATTTCTCGCCAGCCTGCAATACGTCAGCCGTTAATCCGTGACTGCGCTGCTTTTGTCGCGCGCGCGAGCCTCTTCCGCCTTTCCTCGCCTCTTTCCGCTTTGCCTCGCTCGTCGCGTGACTCTTGAGACGCGCGTTCGACGCTGCGAGCGTATACTCTGTCGACGAGCTGCTGACCGACGTTGTATTTCATCGGGGGGGAGGGATGGTTTTTTTATTTTTCATGAAATCCGGATAATTCTTTTTCTCGACGCCGCGGAGCGTTGGATATTCATACAATGGCAGCGAATTGCACTAGTTATTCAGAGCCTCAAAGGGAGCTAATATTTTTTTTTAAAACTTCAAAGGCCTTTTCAGCTTCGGTTATGCACACGGTGCGATATCGCACTCAGAGATTATTCTCCGAGTGAATTTCTATAGATAGATGGTAATTTATGGTCACGGCGCCCGCTGCGATTGGCTAATCTGGATAATTAAACTGCAACGGTCGACGAGAAGCCACGTTATTAATGTTATTAAATAAAAATAAAAAAATATTTTTGGCGTAAACAGAGGAAGGGTCATCCGTGATTTATTCAAGATTGCGCGGAAGCCAGAAATAAAATTTTAAATTGCAAATACAAAGGCCAAACGGATAAAAGATAAATTCGAATCGCCCACCCACGCAAACATACCAGTATCGCTAGGAAAATTGCGCGGTATTTTCTCTCTAGAACCCCTCGAAAAGCCAATTTCGAGAGTCCACATCTAACCCGGTAAAAAAGGCAACCTCGCGAATTTATCGGCTTAATTGAGCCACAGTTAACCCCCATTCCCGTAGCCCCCGCCGATAAGATCTCCATCGATCGCGGCGCGGCGAAACTCCGCACGACGGTGAAAAGCGATTTTCTCGGGGGCGAAGAGGCGCGCATCGCGCGGTAGTTCGCTTTCTTGCCCATAGCCAAGTCGCGTCGATGGAAAATTCACCGACGGGAGGAGAACACGCAGCTGCAGCCCCTTCCGCCGGCGAAGAGGGCCACGCGCGCCGGTGGCCGAAGTTTGCAGCGGGCGATTTCTGGCGGAGGGCGAAGGAAATTGCACGTTCCGAGCGGCGCGCGGCATAGTTTCGCGCATCGAGATGCCCGCGTAACTGCCCCCTCCCCTGTCCCTTCCCCCGCCTCTTTACTCGTCCGGGCCAGATAGCCGTTAATAGCTCTTACGTTATATTCTCTCTCTCTCTTCGATGCACCTACCACCTTCGTGCCGTGTGTCCGCCGGCGTTTAGACGAGCGACTGCGATCGCGTCGTTACATCGATCAAAGAGCGCGCTCGGCTCGACCGGCACACTGCGGGAAATTGAAGGCCGCTCTCGAACGGAGATCCGCGCCTTTTTACGCTATTCACTCGGGTGAAAACGAGCTCGATTTGATCTTCGGTCGTTCCTTTTTTTCTGTCTGTCTTTCTCTCCCTCCCTCTTTCCTGAAAATATTGGGATTCGACGCTTTATCTGTGACTTTTATTGAAGAAAGCGATGCGAATCTGTATTTATTGGGGTAGATCGATTTCAGATATGGTTACTTTGGCGTTAACGCGCCGCATCAACGGACTTAAATATTTAGATGCCGTCTAACTTCTCGTTACGTGCGCATGTCAACAGCTTAAATAATTTACTAAGGCAAAATTATTACTAGAATAATACACTCTAAAATTTATATAAGGGAAAAATCACTGCACGAACGAAAGGAGTAAGATTCACTATAAGTATATAACTCAAAATGGCACGACCGCCGTTCGAATAAGGAATTCTCGCAGTATATTTCTTCATAAAAATCCAGTAATAAATTTCATCTTTAATTCTAATCTCGCTCGAGGCTAATCTTAGATATACAGATGTATACTGCATACACTGAGAGGTACTCGCGGAGGACAAAGAGCGCGAAACGAAAATAATGAAGAGCAGGTAGACAGACACCGGCGAATGAATAATAATGCCTAAGTAGTTTCGTAGGTGAGGCCGCGGATTTGTGCTCTCAGGTTAAGGGGATAAAAACGTTTTACTCGGCGACGCGATGAAGCATCGTGAATACCCGGGCAGTGCCGCGACTGACTATTTGCGGAACTTGTTTGGCCGGCGGTTAATGATGGCCCGCGCCGCGCACTCGATATCGGCCATCGAGCACCTCCTGCTTATTTATCTTTATAAATTATATCCGCGACGGGCGTCGTTTGACAGTCGGACGTGCCGTGTAACGAACATTATTTATCGTTATTCCACGCTCTTTTCAGTTAATTCGACTCCGCGGTGACCAGGATCTTTTTATAAGTCATCTTGGAGGTTGAGTTACACCGCACCGAAACTGTGGGATCCATTTATTTGGAAGCTGAAAGTGCGACGCACGTCATAGACTATGAGGTCGACTGTTTGTAATGTTCGTACTTTGGACGGTGTGTAGGTATTAAAAATGTATAAGGCCGCATTGGCAGCGGCATTACCTGCTCAATGTTGTCGATCGTCTAAAACTAATGTTATTTCATTTCATGCGCCACATCATGCATTATTCATCCGGGAATGGCTGTTCTTTGTGGGAGAGCTCTGCACAGCACGAATAATCTCGTCGTATTTCATTGCGCCATTATCATTGTTATTAGTGTTAAAATAATTTCAGCCGCAGCGTGCGCCGATCGTCTCTCGTATCTTAACGATTTTTCATCGGGAAGAAGTCGGGGGAGGAAGAAACGACGGTCAATTCTATCTATAGGCCGTAAGTGATTAGACGGCGGAAGAGAGTAGACGGGTATTTTCTCCTTGACCTCAAAATCAAAAATAAGCAGTAAGCGCATCCGCGAGGAGTCAGTCGTGATCGTTTCGCGAATCGGCAACGTTTCATCGTCCACGAGAACAAAAAAAATATTACCCTGCTGAGTCTACAGATTCGAGAGTCTCATTGTGGCGGGGGAAAACAGAGCGGGATCGCAGACGATCCGTGAAATCCTATCGTTCGACAATAAACTAGAATGGAAGAGAGCGCATGAATGAACGAATGAATTCATTAAATGCATGAACGAGCAACGTAAACGCCGTCCGATGCAGAGCCGCGCCGCGACCTCCGTAGTTGGAGGGAACGAGAGGGATGATGAGACCCAGTAGTTATTAATCGATGCCATTGTAGAATTGTCTGAAGTGTAGATGTCTTCTTTTTTTTTTTATCGACACGATACATTTTTTGTTTACGCACGTACGGTCAGACCGCCTGGGGGACCTGAAATTTACATACAAGATAAGGAATAACCCTCTCATTTTTTTAATGACAATGAGTATTTGTTTTCATTAAAAAAAAAAAGATGATATTTACTTATTGCGTATTTTTAGTTGAAAAGGGTTAATGATCAATTTCAATTACACTGACCGTGCAATTCAAACCATAATGCCTAGAGAATTTCTATTAATTCATCTGCCGGTTGATTTAGTGCCAACAGAAACTAATGTAATAATCACTCTTGGATTTGATGATTGAAAATGGCAAATGTTATTTTATTAGGAACGTCCGAGTCAATGGTAATTTGTTATTCAGAGCGTGGCTACTCAATATTTGTCAGATTAAATCCGGCGCATGATTGATGAACCAAACCTACAATTATTCAAGATAATGGTAACGCGTAATGATTTGGTTTTACGACCAATTAGAATGCAAATTTTTTAAATGGGAAACAAAAACGGACAAAATGTCTGCTTTTATACAGAACTGAAAAATGTTCTCGCTTCGTCCGGCCTTTTTTTTTAAATAAAAAGTCCGCTTATCAGATTTTGAACAATGGCCGACGTCCTGAGAAGATAATTAACCTACTTCCATTAAAAACAAAAAAAAAAGACAAAAAAAAAGAATAACGTATCTTATCTCCGAAGGCTAATGCTTTTAGAACTATAGCGAGGTACTTCTGTCACTTTTTAATGGAGGCATGGCATTTTTCCGTAAATCGCTCGTTAGGTCGACCAGCCTCGAAATCCGTAAATATGAAACAATAAAACAGACCTCGGCTTGCGGTAGGAAAAGATGAAAAAAGGGAACAAAAACCGTATAAAATACATTACGGCGGAGAAATTGATATTTCGCAACAGGGTGGGCGGCAATTCGATTTCGTGCACGGTTTGGGATTTTCGTGCCTGGCAACGATGTCGGCCGGCGGTGTCCCTTCAGCTCTCTCTCTCTCCCAGTATAAATATCGCGCTGACGATGGTACGAGCTGTCGCCCCGCGTCCCGCCGAGGCCCGGGTTATCGACGTTATTTCTCGTTATGCACTCGTTATACGAGCGCTCGGGCTGTTATTTCGCTGGCTAACGAGCTTTTCCCGCCGCGGCTCTCGGGGCCCTAAGTGAATTATAGAAAACGGCCGCTCCAAGAGTGCGCTTCGCGCGTCCCCATCCCCAGCCGGCCGACTCCTCCATTGTCCATTCGACGGCTGGATATTTGTTTGACTTGTTTACTACTGGCAATCTGGTTGTCTTTTTAACACCTCGAGGTATATCTAGACGCGGAAGGATTATGACGGTACGCTTGTTTGTCTTGCGTCGTTACTGCAAATTTGCTTCTCTTGTTTTACGAGAATGAAATTATTGCTATTTTGACTTTTATTTTATTCATTTATTCAAATGATCTTAATTCAATCGTTTTTTAAGAAGTGTATCGCTTTTATATTATTATTAATATAATTTTGCTTAAAATGAATAACAACAGTTTTTTGTTTTTACATCGTGGAGTATGCTTCTAAATTCGGCACTGGTCTTTCACTTGAAAATAACAATAAAGTGACCCCGAAGGGTGAATAACGAAAAAGTTCGTCGCACAGTTATTCCAAATTAATGACGCGAGGACGCGCGCATCGCGCACCTTTTTTTCGCCATTTCCACTTCCCTTTTTTTCGCGCAAACAACTGGCCGTTGTCGCGCGTTGACTCGAGAGTCGTTGATTGTTATTGCTATTATATTTCGAGAGGGGAGAACGCCCGTCGACCCCCCGTCCTCTCTCTCTCTCTCGAAAAAAAATGGAGAAAAATAAAAAGGAAGGGAGAGAGATTCGCATCGGCCGCAGGAAATTGGATGACGCGCCAATGGCGCTTTTTTCTCTCTTTCTCTCGCTCGGCATTACGCAGGGGCTCGGCGATCGAGCGAAAACACCAGGCGTTTGTTTATGTAATTCCGCATAATTTGCCCCGGCGAGAATCGCCGGTTTTCCTTTATGGAAACTCGCCTCGCATTTCATATTCACGATCGCGTGATTTATATTCCGAGCTTCTCGATGGGCGCCCCAGTCAGCCTTGGACGCGCGCTTTTAACTCGCGATACGAAAAATGCCGCGATGGCGCGGCGGTAGAGTCGAATTCAAGTCGGATCTTATGCCTGGCCAGAGAGCGGGACGCGCGATAAAAATAAAAAAAAAAACGTTGACATCTGAATCGAGGCATTTTCCGCGCGATATTTTTCCGGCGACGCCGACGTTATAATTGCCATTGTAATTACATCGTGCTATTGCTTCGTGGATCCTTAATGACCGTGAGAACGTCTTTGTTGCCGCTCCTTGAAGCGGTCGTGCGACTGACGTAATTTCACCGGGATGTGCTATTTTTGTAGCTCGCGAGTGATGCGAAGCCGATTCGCATTGCCTTTGTACTTATGCAAGGTTTTCATTTCCGATGATTTCGTTTCCGACTCTTTTTTTTTCTCGCGAACGCCCCAATGTCATAAAGAACCTCGTTTTATCTAAACAAATTCATATATTCCTATTTTAATTTCGCGACGAAAAAACACTTTAATTATTTTGTACGATTTCGGTAAAAAAACGACACTCTTAACTCGTTTGTCCAATTTACATTCCTGAATTCATGCGTCTGTATTAAGTAAATTATTTTTAGATCGGCATAATGATGCAGCTATCGGACGACGTGTATATATATGAAAAAAACGATACTTTACAAGAAAAAACTCCCGGTACAATTGACTCCGAAAATAAAATACGAGGCGTAACGCGGCGCCGCGGTATACCGATAGAAACGGCTAACAAGGTGTTCGTCAGCGGGAAAAAATGCAGGCGGCTATATACCGTCGTCGCTTGTGCAAAATGAATTTTTCGCGCTCGCTATATAACTCGAGCACCGGTGCTCGTTCCGATCATCGTCGGCTTATCGCAGCACTTTTATCGGGCAATATGAGAGCGAGGAATATTCAATGCGCGACTCCGCGAGAGCTCCTGATAAGACTCCGCGCGAGTGTATTGTTTGTTAGGGAATACGCCAGCGCCATGAAAGCCTTTTATAGCGAGTCGTATAAAAAGTGTTCCTTCTCCTTGATTCTCCACTCACTCTCTCTCACACTCCTTTCGGTCTAGAAGCTCTGTATATACCTATACGACGCGTCCGGCGTCGCGCGGGAAAACTCCCGCTTCCGTCTGTCTCTTTCTTTCTCGTTTCTATGTTTTTTTCTTTCGCACGACGTACCTACACCTTTTCTTCCTCTGTTTGTTTCCCTTTTCTCCATCTTCTCTCCTTTTTTCGCTGGAAATATTTGCATTGCCACGGAGCGAATAAATCGCCACTCTCCCGTGGATTAATTTTATTCTCTTAGCCCAATTATGGGAGGGTTCCACGAGGAAATTAATGGGCCGCTAAAATTTCTCAAAGCGAAATTCTTATCGGTATTGCTTCTTCTTTTTCTCTTCTCGAAATACATTTAAGAACTCGAATTTTTCTCGAAAAGTTCAGGTTTCTCGTCGGTTCTTTTTTCCTCCGGAAATCGTAGCTAATAGCGCTTAAAAAAAAAAAAAAGTTTCTTATGAAGTTTCCGAAGTCCGAGTCTTTTTTCTCGTTCCTTTGAAAAGAGGAAATTAACGACAAAATCCGAGGCTCATAGTATAAATAGCGCGATCTCGTCAAGCTACTACGGCAATGCGACGAATAAGAAGTTTCATTAAACTTGTATATATAATCCGGAGCGGCAATTTCGCCGTTTAACAAACAGTTATATTTACAATATAAACCAGCGCTCGAGCAAGCTCACCGGGCGCTCATTTTCTCCATCAATAAGCTAGAAGCCGGACAGGCAAACGAGGCATAAGAAAGGCCCGAGGCTCGTCTCTCACGCCCGACTATAATTATTGCCGAGACCGAGGAGAGGCGAGCGCGCGCGTAGTCGGGGCGTTCGCGAAACTCGAGGCGCGCTGTATAAATTCAATTATATCTCGGCGAGGCAGCTGTTCCCTCTCTCTCTCTCTCTCTCTCTTCCTCGACAGCTTCGTCGCCACATTTAGCCTCGCGCAGTTCTTTCCCTCTTTTTTTGCGCGAGGCGCTTCCCGCAAAAGACAGCGCCAGAGGTACACGCGTCTAATAATAAGAGAAGCGCGAAGAGAAAGAGATACCCCCCCTTTTTTCTCATCCAAGTTATGTGCCTGGTATGTCGGCTTGGGTGGGCCCTTTGAATTATCGACTCGATCGTCCGTCTGTAATAGGCGGTCCTTTTATTATCCGGCGAACGAACCATTGCGTAGATTTTCCTGGTCGATGTGCGACGTCGGACGACCCAGTTATCGGCGGTTTATCAGGCCGCACGCGCTTATCTGTACCGGGACTGGCTTTGCGCGGTCTTCCTCTAATCCTGACGCGACGTGCTATTACGCTGAATGTTTTTTTTTCTCAGGCATAATCTCGTTTAACGCTCGTATAAATAGACAATGAGTCGCATGAGCACACGCCAGGTGGTATGAATGCCCGCTTAGCAACAGTGTTATCGGGCTTCTCGGATCTAATATTTAAGTAAATAAATAAATTCTAATGTTTAAAAAAAATAATAGCCGGTGTTTAGCTACTTTGCGATCAATGCAAAATCGATATTTTTTTTTAAGCACCTTTTAAACGTCTGTGCATAACGTTCATCTGAGCGGTAAAAGTAAAAGCGTAAGAAAATTCATTTATTTGAAATATTTAAAAAAATAAGGTAAAAAAATTTTGAATGAAGATAATCTGAGCAGATATGCGCGCTCGTATCTGATAAATCCGCCGCGTTATTCAGTGTAATTTTAAAGACAGACGATTGCCGGAGAATTCAATCGCTTTCAACTCATCTGGAAAACCCGATTGCTACAACAGTAATTACCGATATTACGAAAGTCATAAAAATCAATCAAACGGAATTAAAAAAAAAAAGAAGAAGAAAGAAACCCCCGTAAGGAACTCAGTCGGCGAAATAACTACGAAACCCTCGGCGCTTATGCCGTAAAAAAAGTCCCTTTCTCTCGGCAGACAAGTCCGGAGCTTCGCTCCCTTCCGTTCGGATTTCGTAAACTCCATTAGAAAGTTCGGCCGGCATCGCGCGTTGTACACCGAAAATTGAAACGAATCGCGCCCGCGCACTCGTCCCGGCCGAGTTTAGAGACGGGTCGGTTATAACGCTTGCGCGGCCTTCGAGAGAACACTTCCTTGCTCGCGGGGGCGCACCACCGCGGGGCTGCTGCAGCGGCGGGCAACTTCTCCGTGGGCCGGCCCCGTGATTTATGCGGCTGCGCGCGGCCAGACTTTGGGTCTCCTCCGCCGACGTTTACTTCGCGCCGAAGGAACGGCGAGCTTCGCCTCTTCCAGATAAATGGATTGATGAAACTTTTACATAAGTTTTAACCCGACTCCGTGCGTCGCGCTATCTTTTCTCTCTCTTTTTCTGTTGCCTTCATGTGCAGCTCGCAGATTCTAAAAATTTTCGCGAGGTTTTCCGGCAATAAATAAACATTTGCGAGAAAGGCACAGCTCGCCGGGATGCAACTGATTTGTTTGTTTTTCAATAGAACCGGTTCAGTTAATCCAGCGTAATGTCAATCGGATTGCGTGAAATCACGTTACAGATATATTTGCGGGGTTCATTGACTCTATCGGCGATCTGTAATTTATTCAGGATATGTCGCTTTGGAGCGTAACGACTTTAGATTGACAAAAAGTTTCTGGCCCCGAGAATGCGATCGAACTGCATCGTAAATAAAGTAACTATCTGCTTTTTATACATGAAAAAAGGGAAATGAAAATATCAATGTTAAGTGAAAGTATATAATATTTTTTCGCGGCGTGTGTATACGTCGCTTCGCTGCGCAGAGCCGTGGTGGCTTTTTTCTCTCGTTCCCCCCACTCAACGGCCGAAAGCGATTATGCGCTTTAATATCGTCAAATGGGAAGACTTAGATTTTAGCTAAAATAAAACCGGTTCGCAGCGCCGGCGCGAAGAATGAATCTTTTGTGAGGTCGACGGGCTCGATTAATCTCGAAACGGTGTTTCTTTATGCACCGCCAGTGGGAACATTACCGCTTTATGGCGCGGTGCGCGCGCACCGAGTCGGACTTTTTTCTCTCTTTCTCTCTCGCTGTCACTTCCGCGTGTGCAGCGAACGGGCGCGAGAAATGCGAGAAGAGAGCGACGGAGAGGGAAAACGAGCGTTACGCAAGGTGCATGCACACGCTGGGTATACCGGCAGCCTCCCCCTCTCTCTGTCTCTGCCGCGGCGCAACTAGACCGTGAAGTCTGGTCCGCGATTGAATCTTGAGTTCCAGCGCGTGCGAGCCCGGCATAAAACTCGCGAGGGACCCCCGCGCCTTATTATCTGTCCGCGTGTTGCATTCCCCGATTTTTTTCTTCTATTCTTTTTTTTTTTCTTCGATTTCGTTTAGACTCACCTCTTTGTCGAGTGGTGCGCACTTTCGATTCGTCGTCTATTCTAATCGACTTTTCTCCGACCGGCTCGTGCTATCGGCCCGAGTACCGCGTGTCGCACCGTTAAGTGCGCGAGTAATCACTTCGCGACTCGTTGCGCAAAATCTGGCCTATTTCAATGCAAACGAGCTGTGTCATTTCTTCATTGTTTAGCCGTACTTTCCCTCGTGCAAACTCTACTCTCATAGAATTTTCAATTCTTTTTTTCTCTCGCGCGCAAATCGAACCATTGTAATTTTTACGTAAGTGTCTATATGCAAACACAAAAATTAAATGTTAGAGAATAAGAATGATATAGAGATAGGATGACAAGAATAAGAAACTTGAAGATCAGATTAATTTATTAATACGCTAGCTCTGCTTTCGTCGACGTCATCATGCTCGATTGGTGGGATCCGCTGATGCGGGTGGAACGGCTGAATGCACGATCGGGCGAGCGTATAATATACCTGGCGGCCGCCTCACCTCTATGTATCCGACGAGGGGGGTAGAAAATAATTTTTGACCTTTCCGATAGGCCGCACTCGATTATATAGTTCGACGGGCATCGGCCAAGCCACAATGGAGCTCACGGACAGCGACGCTGCCGCCTCGTTTCGTATCAAACACGCCCGCACACAAAGACACGGCCGTTCGATCCGTGGTTGTGTTTGAGCGACGGCGACGTTTGCGTTCCATGCCCTCCGTTCCTTTTCGCCCGACGCAGCGTCGCGCCGGTACAAGGGCAGTTTTTCCCCAGGGAGCGGGAATTCGCGGTCGTACCTCGGATTTTAGTGGCGGCACCGAAATTAGAAAAAAAGAGGGACATTAAAAATTGCTAAAAGAGAATAATGGGGCCGGGGAGCCGTGCGACGCCGCGGCGAGCTTCAGGAGTTAAGCATAATTGAATTAGTTAATTAAATTTCGGTCAGGTGCGTCGGCTCATGCGAAGGATTTCGCCCTGTCGCGACGTTTTTATTTTTTTTACCCTTTTTTTTTTGCGAACGGTGTGCTCGGTTTTTTAGTCCACCGTCACGCCGGCGCTAATTGGAAATATCGAAAAAAGAATCACCCGCTACATCAATCTGTATTACTGTTTTCAAGTTGAATTAATGCTTCTTTATCGCTTTCTACTACGAGCAAGTTTAATTAGTGTAGTTAACAATGAAGAGGGAAAAAAGGCTTTTATTTAACAAATCAAAGTTTTGGTTTTAACAAAAAAATGAAAAATTATAATTAACAATATACCCTTGATACTTGACTGTTTAAATTATTGTTATATCTCTTAATAACTATTTAGATAGTCATTTAAATAAGAAATGAAAAAATTCGTCATCAAATCTGTCAAATGTCTTTTGTCGGCTAAATGAACCGGGAAATCGCCGATGTAAATGGCTGAACGAATACCGTCGGTTAGCAACGCACGGGAGATAAGTCTGATAGGATAAATAGAGAAATGATGACTCGCGAATGAATTCGCCCGCGCCGTGGGCGTCTCCCTTCGGTCGGCCTCCTTCCCCGCGGTCAGCTCGAGCGTAAAAAACGCGACTGTCAGAGATTTTCCCCCCCGTGCCGGCTTCGACGTTGACATTGCGGCAAAACCTCAGCCAAACGGTACATAGCCGAGTCTCGCGGCATCGGGAATCGGCTTTGCGGCGGCGACGTCTACTATTCCTCCGCCGTCTCCCCCTCGGAAAAGCGACTAACGCACCGTGCATACGCGTGGGAGGGAGAAGAGGCCGCAGCCGCTCTTTCAGGCAGCAACAAATGATTTCTCCCGGTATTATTTTACTCTCTTCTTAAAAACCCTCAACCTCGTCCGTATATCTCCTCGTGGCCCTGGACATACGTCGACGTGGAACTTGGGCCGTGCTCTCGCGGGCAGCCAAGCGGCCGCTTGAGAAACGACCGCCTTGTCTTGGCATAAGCAGCTTACCTACGGGCCGCCTCGCGAAATTACGATATAGCTTTTCTCTTTTCTCTCTCTATCTGTCCCCCTTTTTTTCTCTCCCTCGCGAGCGCTACGCAGCCTTTTTTTGCCGCGGTCTCTCGATGCACCGACGCGCTCCTCTCCTCTCGCCCTTTCGGCGCCTACTGCTCCTTTCCTCCTCTCGCTTTCTTTGGTCTATTCGTTTTACTGGAAACTGCTCTTTTACAGAGAAAAGACCTTCAACGACTGTTCTTGTATTTTGAGTTACACTTGCGCTCGGGATTATACCGATATGCCTCTAAAGTACCCTTGGGATAGAGGCTGAAACGTTACTCTTAATAAAAATAATGGAAAATAAAAAGATTCCTAGGTAAATTTTAAATGACTAACTGACTAGTAAAGAAGGCTTTAAGAAATTTGAAATATTTAAGGTAAGAGGTTCGTTTTGAACCTTTTTCCACAATTTTTTAAATATTTAAGTGACATTTGATTAGAAGTAGTTAGTCAAACAGATGCAGGTTGTCTATAAATAATTGAGTTTTTAAATGATTCATAATAATAAATACTTCTAGATCTTACATGGACACTTTCTTTACTAAAGAGAATTTATTGAATCATTAAACTTTTTTTGTAAAAAAATCGTAGCGCCCCATAAAATGCACAATTTATATTTATCAAAGTATCATGAGATCATGACCGCTCTAACGATTCAACAATTCACACAATAAATCTGCACCTACATCGCACGGGTTTCATTTAGCACAGAATTTATGAGCACTCGTGTGTCTTCTTCAAACCTCCGACGCTAATAAAAAACAGGAGATTCCTACTATACCAAATAACCTGTGCGATGTAATTGTAAATCCGTGCGATAATAGTCGAATGCAAATGATGCATCGTCGAACCGTACATCATGCTATAATTTCATTGCGCTGTTTAAGAGCCGACGGACAAATTGAGACGCAAAAAATTACCCTCCTCGGAGATAGCGAGTGACCATTGAAACCGGAAACTCGCGCTCTGCGGAAAACTTTGAAGCGAACCAATGAGCGAGAAAACCGGGGGTTCCCCCGGCAAGCACTTCGCGGCAGGATACATGTACGCGCCAGCATTTGATCCCCAGGCATTTAATTTGCCCACCGACGAGGTTCGGTAAGAGGGTCCCGGCGCGCTTTTGAAGTGCAGCGTTTGCGCCAGCGTGTTTTGCAAACAGACTCGCATCGCTTGACGCGCGGGCGGAGGCGTCGTCGCCGCCACCCCCGCCGGGAGAAATTCGAGCGTGTCTTTGTGTCTCCCCCCTGCTCTCGATGTGTGCGCGCGCCGCGCCCTTCTCGCGGCAAATTTTCACCCGCAATTTTCCACGAGGGCCGAGATATCACGCCGGCTCATTGACCAGCTTGCTATGGGCCCGTAGAAAGTGGGGGGGGGGGGGGAGCTGGGCTTGCATTGTGGTAGAAACTTCGAGCGTCGCGCGCTTTTCATACTGACCTTGCTTTTGTACACTCACACCGAGCCGCTGCCGCCGCCGCGCCAGCGGGAGCTTCCCCCTTTTCTTCTCTTTTACGTACCTACACGACTATTTGTCTGTCTATACCACACACCGGCTACGTACTCCCTATATATACGCTTGTTTCATTGGCCGGCGCCCGTATAGCCCGCATCTCATTTACATGTACACGTAACCGCCGAGCGAGACCTGAAACGAGGCGAGGATGAGAAAAAAAAAGAGAAGCGAGCGGGCCGCCCGAGCAGAACTCGAGGTGAATACTTCGAACGCCTCGCGACGCGCCAGTGAGTGCATTTGACACGCGTGTATCGGCCGTAGAGCGCAGAACCCAGTAGCACATAACCTACAAAGTTGATCTACTACGTAATGCTTTGAATTCTGCTCGGGCACGCCGTGCCGCACCGCGCTGTGGGGGTTATCAATTTCTTTTCTTTTTTTTTTTTTTTATAGAAGACGCTGTAATTTGCACTGCCAGTAACGCAAGATTTTTGCTTTTTCTGTGTTTTCAGAGCGCATAAGCGAGAGACCGCAGTGTGTACCGGAAATCATCCGCCGAAGAGAGCTGGGAGCACGTCGTTGCATAAATGACGTAGAAAAGCGAAAGACAACGAAAGCGACGTAACGCTAACTCTGCCTATCCCTTCTTCTTCTCTCTTCCCCTTTCCTCTCTTACGAGTCCCGCACTCTCCACTCCCCCTCTTTTCTCTCTCTCTGTCTCTCTCTCTCTCTCCGGAATTCTCGATCTTCAGCTTGTTTTATCGCTTTGTCGTCCGCCGCCTCTTTGCGCGCACACACACCCCCTCAGCGCACCCACACGAGTCCTTCCAGTACTCTCCAGCCGGGAAAATCGGCCGATTCTTCTCTTCCGCGCGTAACGAGTGCGCCAGCAGTACACACACACACGCCAGGCCAGGCTGCTTCTTGCTCGTGCACGCGCAAGCCAACAAATCGCGCCCCTCTCCTCAATGAGAAGGCCGACACCGGTGACCAGCAGCAGCAGAGTCGCGGCGGTATCCTGCGAGCTTGAGCCCATCCAGCCAGTCGTGTACTAAAGCTTGCGACGCTTAGCGAGAGGTATATCTCCCCCAGCCAGCCACGAGGGAGAGCCGCCGGAAGTGCAACAGTAGAAAGAAGAGGAGGCTAAAGGGCCGCTGAAGGTACGGAGAGATCGCGCCGTTGTGTTGTTGCGCGCACGGACACACCGACTTAGCTTCCGCCGCGGCTGTATCTTACATCGGCGGTTTCCGTCTGCTGCCCACAGACAGTATATATACGCGTGTAAGCCGCTATCGCCGCTGGAAGATTAGATGCCGACCGTCGCGCTTTAGCCGCCCTCGGGCATCGTCGATTTCAACGACGCGCGCGGGTCGCTTGAGCAATCCGGGCAATTATTGGGGTCGCGTCTCGCTAAGGAGATTCGCGGGGTATACGCGTGAGTTTGACCGAGCGAATGAATGTCTGATCGGCACGGGATTTTTACGTAAGCGATCATTGAGTCTTCGACGCAACGCGGATATATCTTCATTTTCGACGTTCTCTCGTTAGACGCTGCACCGGTTCGTCTGAGTTATCGAGTTTTGCAATCAATTTTTTTTTTTTTTTTATTCTACAGAATTTTGAGCCTCTAATTGCTTAGAACAGGTAATTTCAACGATCGAAAGGCGAAGTGTAATAGAGGCGCGCTTCGTGAAGTCGAGTCTCGGGCGCGTGGGCGGAGCGATCGTTCCGCGAGAGAAAGCTGAGTGCTGTGTGGCGTTGAGCGAGTGTGCCGCGAGTCTCAGTTAACGAAGACCCCAATAATTACCGACTTTGCAATATATCAGTTGAAAAGATAGTCGTCGTCGTCGTCGGCCGGCGCGAGTGAAATCGAGGAAGAAGCGGAGGAAAGAGCGCAGCTTCCGGGCTTCGAGAAAGGTCTCCCCAGGAAGAGATGGCTATGGTCAACATGAACAATCTACTCAACGGCAAGGATTCGCGGTGGCTGCAGTTGGAGGTCTGCCGGGAGTTCCAGCGACAGAAGTGCACCCGACCGGACACGGAGTGCAAATTCGCGCATCCACCCGCCAACGTCGAAGTGCAAAATGGACGAGTCACCGCGTGCTACGACAGTATTAAGGTAAATTTTTCTTTTCATACATTTTTTTAAGGAGATTTATCGGGTTAACAATTAACGAACCGATTTTTTAAAAATTCGGTTTACCGCTAGATACGTAATTAAAAAGAGCTCAGTTAAATTTTCAAGAGGTTTACCTAACAAGTACCTAACAAGTAATTAATGAAAGTTTTATCATTAACATTGTTAACAAAGGCTCTTATACGGGAGATTGATTTCATTTACTTCTTAGAAAATAATTAACAGATAGATATGGACGAAAATTTTGCTAATAGAAAGACAATGTTTACGGATCATTTATTGATGATAAAAACATTAAGAGGATACGTGTAAATACATGAAAATAAATAAAAAGTTGTTTAGGTTACGTGAGACAGAGCGAGTGTATTGTACGTGTACGTACACAGAGCTACATGTGTATTGGTGCATAGTTGTTGTTTTGACTTACTACGTACCCGATAAACCTCTTTAAAATAGATTTTTTGGCTTTTCGAGTATTAAAAATGCAGCGAATAGAAACCATGAAAAACATACGTACCGATTAGCTCATTTCAACATCTGCCAGCAATATATCGTTTCACGTTGCGTGTACAAACTCATCCGAAAGAAGTGTAGACGCTGTTTCAGTATAGCCCTTTTAATGAAAAGTAATAATTTAGTATAACTTTTATTTTTAAACTTAAAGTACCCATTTTAGTAGCTTTACAATTAAGAATCGTTTATTCGCCTATAAGAGTCTCATTTGGTCCAAAAATTCCGCTACTGTGCTAAATTTATTAAAATCTTGAAAGTTAGGTAACAACTGCAGAATAAACCCGCATAATAAACTTCAACAATTGCCTCCTCTTCCAAAAAAAAAAATCTTCAAAGAAAACTTTTATTTCCTGAAAATTGATGCGCATTTACAATACCGAATTATCCCCCAAATGGATGGATCTATAAGACCTGACCGACTTAAAGAGGAGAAAATAAGCACGTAATTCAAGATAATCGCTCTCTTCATCCTTTAAGCAACTTTTACAACTCTTACCACTGCGAATCCTCGCAGGCTTTTCGAGCAAAATGTGCGAACGCGTCGCTTTTGTCCTCGGCAGAATCGTGGAAACAGCTCGAGTCTTAAGTCACGAATAAGTCGGGAGGTCCCCTTTCGCGCTTTCTAATCATCGGTCGCATGCACACGCGTGGGCGGGTCGAGGACGCTCAGTCGCGTGTTCGCGCGTCGCTCGGTCGGCCTACATTCTAGCCGCGATCGATATTCCAAAAAGGAGAGGAATGATTATTGTCTTGCCCGGCACGAGAAAAACGAAAAAAAAGTAGTAGAGACTTATCGCCAGTGCGCTTATAAATCAAGATGAGCGAGGAGGGCATCTATACGTCGAAGGAGCCCGGCGCACGCGGAGAGACATCTATCAGTATTTGTACTCGTTACATTAGAATGAAAGTTGCTCTTTCTCTCTTTCTCTTTGACTTACGACAACGGCGATGCTATTTTGAAAGCGTCATTTATAACCAGATTTTCAGATTCGTGAAAAAGTTCATATAACCGTTATTTATCTCGTTCCCTTTTTTCATCTTCCATGAAAATATCTTTATTAATGCACTTATTTGCATTAAGGAGAGTGGCTCCTTTTTTCAAAAGCGAGATCGGGCATTAACGGTGAGAAATAACAGCCGATATTTTTTTTCTTTAAATAAAAAGGCAGCTCAATTCGGTAAAGTATCGGCGGAAAGTCCGAATTAAAAGGGAGGCGAATAAAGAAGGAGCGGAATAATTTACAATAGCGCTATCGTGCTCTACGCATCGAATAAATAACGAAGCTCGGATGCACGGAGTCTGTGGGCTCGGGGAGGGGGGTGGGGATAAAGTTTAATGAGAGGGCGAGCGCTCTCCTCGCCGCATTATAACGAACGAAAAATTGCGCGGCGTATCGGCTCGCTTTTTCTGGCCCTGTCCCGGGGACGGATATTTCCCTCCTCTAGACACTCGGACAGGCGGCCCGAAAAAGGTCGAGTCGACAGCGGCGCGAGCGCGCAAAAGCGATGGGCCAAAATGTGCCGGTGGTTGGTTGCCGGGGGACGCTTTTTCAGATAAGCTGGCAACGCTGTCTCGAGTTTTAGCGTCACGGCACGGCGACGTCGAGACTCTCGCTTTTATCGGCACTGCAGCAGCAGCAGCAGCGAACCACTCGCGCAGCGGAGAGATGAGGAAAAAAGAGAAGAAGGAAGAAAAGGCGAACAGAGGGAGGGAGAGAGAGAAGCCCGGGCTGAATACGCACGAGGGCCCTCCCTGTGAGCTACACACACGTCCAATTTTCGAGAGAGAGAGAGAGAGAGAGAGGGGCGGTTCTGGAGAGCGCGAGCGAATATCGTTAATCGGAGCCATAAATTCTGCTCATGGAGCGGGGTTAAAAAAAAGAGCACGATTAAGGCTGAGCACGCTGCGACGCTATGGTTTCACGTTTGCGTGCCTTCCCCGGCTCTCCCGCTTCTTTCTCAACAAACGTAACTCGATAGTAATGTCCCGACTCGTTACGAGCGTATTTGTCGCAGTACTCAAGCTGAATTCTTCCTCTCTCTTTCTGCCTTTCTTCCGCCTGTCCCCAATTTTTTCTCCCCCAGCTGCGCTTTTCCGTCCTTTCTCTCTTTTTCGCGTATATTTCGGACACTTAAAACTTTCTTCCGGCTTCTCTTGTTAAGGCCGACTCTTGGAAAAATAACACTACTCGTAACTGCAGCGCGGAAAGTACGCTTATCTGACCGTACGATAGTAGATCCAACTTTTATAATAAAAATCCTCCTGAGTTGTTGGGCTTCAACTTGTTTTGTTAACCGGACCATTGTTGCGTCAAAGTACGACTTCATTATTCGCCTCCTCTCCTTTTATTTTTTAACTCTCTCTTCCTCTCGTGCACCTCAAAAGAAAGCTAATTTCCCTACCGGCCGAGATACAAAGCCCGCGGGCACACGAAAAGCGAGGCGTCGATACTGCTTTTTTCGTTAACGGCTCGACCAATCTAAGCTCCCATCGCCGTGAACTTTCGAAAAAGGAGGCGAAAGGCGGCGAGAGGCGAAGTTTATATCTCGCCGAGGTCGACTCCTCGCTTTTTCGCGGCGGCAATTTCTTCATTTCCCTCGGCCGACCCGTAATCCACTTAGGCTCGCTCCGATCCGAGGAAAGCTCCGTTTAGCGCCGGTTGCTTTAAAGTCGGATCAGAGCAGGCCGTCAGCGACGACGGGGGCACTGCACGCGTCGCTTGAGTGGGAAGATTGCGAGCTGGGAATGACAACTCGCTCGACGTCCACGTCGTCGCGGCAACAGCGGCATCGGTACCATGAATATTTATAGCCATGAATAGTAATTTTCCGTGTACTCCGTCGAGTCCGGCGTAAGATGGAACTTCCCTCTCGGACGCTGCCCGCCTGGGGCATTATCGGCATATATTAATGGCGATGAACCTGGCGGCGGAATGCACGCCAAACGGGGGCCTCCTGTCCTATCCGACTTTCACTTTTACGCGAGCGACGGTACGTAACGGCCGATCGAATTCCCGATGCGTCCTTTCGTACGCCTGATATTGATAGCTCGTCGTGCTTTCAGGAGATTTGCAATTATTCGATAATGAAACAGGTTAATTTCCTGAATCCAATTTTTTTTTATTTTGTACAAATAAGTTATAATTTTAAATAGAGAAGAAGAAAATTCACTATTGTAAGGAATATTAAATAAAAATAATTTAACTCAGGATGGTAAATAAATCAATATATTAAATGAGAAGTCGGTGTGACTGGTTACATGTCAGGTTCGCGCGCGTGCTCCGGATGGAATCTGGATCCTTCGTGTGTGTCGCGCGGCGCTCGCGCTCGCGCTTATATTAGCGGGTGGGCGTTCGGAGCGCCACCGC
>JAWWEN010000009.1:3770796-3848403 GCA_035582955.1 Sycophila texana
GGAACGCCTCCAACGGTCGACGCATTCTCGCAATTTTAGTTATACGAAATAGCCGCAGAAAATAAAAATTTCCTACACTATGAATAATGTATAGAATATGCAATTTGTGAAGTATTAACTACTAAATCCTGAAGTGATTCAAGAAGATTTCGTACCGGTAACTTCTCGCTTTCTTTCTCGTTCAAAATAAAAATTTCGAAAAAAATGCTTTATACTCTACAAATATAAATCACGTTGAAGTACCGGCCGTACATCAGGTATTACCTAATTTTCATTTCTCCGCGCACTCCGGGAGAAATCCACAAAGTACAAAGTACCGGAGGGTAAAAGAAAAAAAAAGAGAGAAGACGCAGCGGTGAGCCTCCTCTTTTTCATGCCCTCGCGCATCGCTCTTCCTCGGTGATTTTCGGCTCTTTATTTTGAAATATACTCTCGCGCTACCCACTCCGCGGAGGTTGAGAAAAAAAATTTTTTTTCTCTCCAACGACGAGAGGAGAAGGCACTGAAAGGCCGTTTGCCGTGGCTCTCGAGGCATTACTCGCGGTTCGTTTCGCCCTCCGTATAAAATACAGCCACGGAGCCCCGCGGCGAGTAAAGAAAAAAAAGTGTGTACGACACGTACAAGCGTGGAGGTGGTGGGGGACGGTCGGCTCGAAAGATTTCCTCTCTCAGAAAGTCAACTCGCGCTCGCGCCGCGGAAAGAAGTATTTTCGCGATGAGGGAGGGCTGCGCGCCGGTCGCTCGTCGTAACGACGATACGCGATAATGCGATTACCGCCCGTCGCCGGGAAACTGAAAGGAAGCCCGTCGAGTTCGGAAAATAACGAGGTTAGGCGGTACTATCTTTTTCTTTCACTCTCTCTTCTACCGCACGGCGTGTACACCGCATGTATACGCACGTGCGCACGCAGAAGCGACGACCCTCGTGGTATTAGCCGCGTAAAAAAAAATGAGAGAACTCGACCCTCGAGATTTTTCACTTCCGACGTACTCCCTCCGATTGTCTCTTTCTCTCGCGCTTCGCATTCACCGCGAAAATACGTCTTCGTTTTTCAGGCTTCTCTTCTCGGCGTTGCTCCCTCGCGAGCCCAGAGAGCGAGAAAAAAAAGGTGCGCGCGTGCACGCGAAGACGGACGGCCTTTGCATGTTAAAGCGCGAGTGTGTACACAAAAAACTTCGACTCGCTGTGCGACAGGCGCTTTCATACCGAATAGATTTGTCACGCGCCCCGTGAATTGGTCCTGCGATCCTTGTATATTAGCTCTGTGAAAAATTTTATTGAGCCCGCCGCGATGAAAGGCAATCTGACATACCCGCAGCGCCTTTAACTCTGTGTGTATATGTGTATATTATAAATTAAAGATCGTTCTCAAGGGTGCGATTTTTTTTTCATCAGCTTCGGTGACTTTTTTGCCTTGACGTCTTGATGTGTCGCGCGTCGAGGGTAAGGTTATATATATCCGAGGTGCTCCGCGGGTGTGACTTTTCAAATGATGAGTTAATTTTACCGCGGCAATTTTCGCGAGTCGGTGACGCGTGAATTTTCGCACGGCAGGAGTCCGCCACATCTCAAATAAGGCGTACGCCTAATGCGATCTAAAAGCAGATCCGAGGGCAATCATCTACTTTAAGATAATTATGATTCGGGTCAGAGGCATTAATTACCCCAAGCCTCTGCTTCCGCGAGCGCGTGCCGGCGCATATGTGACGTGAGCGAACCTCTCTCCTTTCTTTTTTTTTTCATCGCCCGTCCGCTCCTCCCGACCTCTCCTCTCAGCTACGCTCGCGGCTCTCGTTCGCCGCAGGAAAGACGCAGTTATATTCATGCGACCTCGCTATACACTATCCGAGACTCGCCTCTTCCGCGGGCCCATCAAGACCTCATTGTGCGCGACCGAGAGCCCATTGAATAAATTCGCAAATGAGCAATAATTTCAGCGTGATTCAGCGTTGTGTCATTAGCGCCGAGTCACTTGCTTCGGCCTAATGATTTTTCGCCTTGCTCAACTGTAGCCTCCTTCCGCCGGCCTTTCTAATTCTATATCGCCCACTGACTTTTCGCACGGATCGGCTCCTCGACCACCGGCAACTTGCTCTCGTATTTATAAGCCTCTCCGGTATAATTTATCTCCATGATTTTGAAGTACAAATGGATAAGTCGGTCTTAAACTGCAAAAGAAATTTTACAGTCATTGAAAATCCTTGGCACTGATCAGATCGGCGCTTCCCGAGATTTCTCGAAGTTATAGCGCGCGGCCAGTCTATTGCACGTGCGGAAGGCGAAACCGCGAGTCGCCGCCAGCTGGTCGCGTGCTCGTATAAATACTCGCGTGGTCGCCGCCGTCGGGTGCACAGTTGGCTCTTTCAGCGCGCGCTGGCCGCTTTGAATTCGAAAAGTTATTAGTGTCGCTGACGTTCCTCAAAGAACGCCTTGTTCGCCTCCGGGCACTGATTACGCGAGAGCTCGCGCTCGGGTCGCCTCCTCCTCCACCAAGAGAGATAGACAGATATATATTTATTGAAGCCAAGGGGTAGGACCCCATACTGAGAGAGAGAGAGAGAGTACAACCCCTTTTATCTCTGCCCGCGAACACTGTGGAACGTCGGTTATCAATCGACGATGGTTTACCGGCCCGGCGGGATAATCGGAACGGAAGCAGCCGCAAGGTCAGCTGGACAAACACGTAAAGCGCTTGACGCGTAATCGCGATCAATCCCCGGCTAAAATAGAATCGACGCGCATCGGTCCAACTGAACGAAGATTGCATCAGCTTTCTCCTCATCCATCAAAACAAAGAGCGAACGAAATTAGAAGCATCCTCGCGGCACATAATAGAATTCGCCGGCGACGACGCACACCGCTCGATTATCCTTCGCCGCAACGGCGACTTTCGCGTGTGTGTGTACGTGTGCCTGCGTTAAAGGAGTTATCGCGCTTAATCAACGTCAGGCGGGCCGGGCCGCCGCGCATATTTACCCGTCCGGCTATATTTAGACTCCGCGGGGAGGCTAAGGCGGAGGAGCCGCACGCAGAGAGGAGAGAGTTCCGGGGGGCTTCCATCACCGGGAAAATATCTAGTCGCGCCGGCCGTAATTTAACTATAAAATTTAGTGGACCCGAGGGACTGTAAATAGTCCGGCGGCCGGTGCCGCGCGGAGCGCATGCAGAATGCAATAATAATAGGGCGGCCGGTGCGGACTGCCTTACTGCACCGCCGAGTGCCACCACACCGCGGCCCGCTGCCCCGGAGAGTTACGATCGGCCGCCCCCCAGTGTAAGGGCGCCGCCGGTGAATCGGGGCCGCAAAGGTCGAGGAGCGAGGCAAGGCCTTTTAGTCCTTACCATCAGCGACTAAATCAAACGCGAGGCTAATTCGAGTCGAGCGTCGCCCGGCGACGCCGCGATATGCTCGGCACCCGTGCGTATACATAGCCGAGGAAATTTACGCGTCGTTCGTAATTTAACGACTCTTCCCGAGGTGCTCTCTTTTTCTGTACCGGCGTTTTTCAGCGATCTTCGGGGAGTCGTTTCCGTATTTTGCTTTTTTTTTTCTTTATGGCCCCGCCGTTGATTTTCTCCATTCTTTTAAGCGAGACTTAGCGATATCCCATGGAGAGCGGAGAAATAATTCAGCGGACAGTAACAAGAATTTAGTTCGTGAATAATAAAATTCCGCGCTTGCGGGACGAAGGTGCATTTTGTCTCTTTAAAGTATAAGGGGAAAAAACGAGTAGGAGGGAAGAAAAAAAATTCAACTTCGGCTGCGGAAATATCTATGCATCTGCTTGTCGCAAATCCTATCGAGAGCAGCATGGGTGATAAAGAGAATTCACTGCTCATCGATGCATCGAAAAAACGTCATTTCAACCTCGTCGGAAAAGCTTTATTTTCAGAATGCTAATTTTCACTTTCAATCGTTTTCAGCCCTCGACGACTACGCGGTATCAGCCTTCGCCTTGCCTCGCACCCCCTCAGCGTGCACGCACACTCGTTATCGAGCCGGCGAATTATATTCACCGGCATCCGGCGCGCATATCCAATCACGCACCTCTTTTTTTTCCATTATCAAAAGCTCGCTCAAAGTGCGGCCGCCGCACGAGCCGGAAAGATTGGAGCTCGGGCCACAGGTGGCAATACACGGAAAATCGACATCGAGATTGCATCTTTTTTTCACTTCCCCGCACCGGTCGCTATTCAGGTCAGCCGTATGTGTATCGATCGCGATTATCCCAACTGTATTCAGCTTTTTTTCCATTCGACGTGCGCACGCGCGCATTTCAATTAATCCGAGTATAAAACAAACGCGCGTCCACCGCACCCCCACCCCGCTCTGTTCTTGCACTTTTGATCTTTCCATTATTGAGAGTCACTCGTTCGTCCCCTTTTACACGCTGTTTTACCGGCGCAAGTCTGAAACTCGCGATCGACTCGCCCGGTTTGTTCGGCGAAATTGAATTTTCCCGTTGTTTCGAATAAACAGTCTGCCGGGGTATCGATAACTCTCGTTTAAAAGTGTGAGACACCGGGACGGGTTTATAAACAAGCTCGGCGAATTCAAGTTGGGTTTCACCGCGAAACTTGCGACACTTTTAACCAAGTATTTCATTACGGCACTGTAAACTCGGCATTACGGCGTATTACGGCCAGCCTCTCCGACTCATCAAATTATACACTGGCAAACAGAAGAGCTTACGGGATATCCGCGACTGCACTTCGAATTAACAAGTTGCCCGGAACTTTTAATCTGTCTAACTGTATATAAACACCAGTGTCAGGCCGCGTCGATCCACGAATATTTAACCACCTGTTCCGGACTTCCGTGGATCTTTCGCTTGTTCTTATTTTTTTAATTGCCGTAACTTTTGACACTCCCTCAACCGATAGCTGTATTTTACAAAAAAAAAGAAAATTGAAGCGAACCCGACGGCGTTCGTACCGATAGTTCCGCGCGTCGTGCGTACGGCCAGCAGGCAGATGTCGCGCGATACACACCGGGGCTCGCTGGGCCGTTTTATCGGCGCATCACGGCCGATCGACGACTGGCGCTCTCCTTTCGGCCGCGGCCCTTTGATTTTATTCGCGCGCAATTTCCAATTCGCTGGACCCGCGACTCGAAATACCCGCGTGTTTGCGATAGTCCCGGGAGCATCGGGCGTGATGATAACGGACGAAATACCCCGGCGTCGCGTTTTTTTTTTCTTCTTTTTTTTTTTTAACGCTGAACTCTGCTCTTTTTTTTGTACGCGTCCATGGCGTGGCCGCACATAATTCTTCCCCGCCCGTCCGAGCGACTCCCCGGGGAGAGTTTTGTTCGGCCGCGCTCCAGCGGCTGACGGATTAGCGGGCTAGCTCGCGCTCCCCCGCGAGTTTCGTGCGATCGGCGCTCTCGTCTAATTGTGGTGAGTGGCCAGACGCGTATATACATCGTTTCTAATCGGACCGCTTTAAAAATAGACTAGCGAATATCGCCCACGCCGCGCGAGACTCGTGATTTATAGCGATCGGCGCGGGGAGCTCTGTATAAATACCCTACACCTTTTTTCCGCGAGCCTTATAGTTTTATTTTTCTTTCTTTTTTATCGCCCCACCTCGTTAATGATAATGGCGCGTCAGGACCGGTCTGAAAGCTGTCGATCGAAATAGGCTCGATGACGCGCGGCGCCGCATCGAAAATACAATCGAGGTGCTCGCGTGTGCGCTCTCTGATTATTTTACGAGATGCGCTCGCGCAAGCCCGCGGGAGTCTCAGCGGAGAAAGGAGGATTTCTGTGAAAATGTCTTGGGGGAAATTCTGTCGTGAATTTCGCGCTCTAAAAATATGCGCGAGAGTGTTAAGCGCGGCTTTCAGCTGTGACGGCGTCAAAATATCGTTACGTCTACATGCGCCCCGCCGCGGCACTGTTAAATCTTTAACGCGCCGCCGGCTAAAAATACATTTAAATTGCCGCTCTCTCGCGTATCTGCGATCGTAGTTACACGCCGGTATGGCGATAGTGCCGGCGGTTGTACTAAATTATTGACGCTTCGCAGACTGTGTTCCGCCTAGATTCGTTATTTTTTTTTTTTTAACGTGCCTTACGCCGACACTTGAGATATGTACCTTCGTTGATTCTTTTTTATTCCTTTTTTTTTAAATCGTTATCTATGTATAACAGGCTGTTTCTTAGTAAATTTTTATCTGGACGTACGATATGCAAGTGTTTTCGTACGGTGTAAGGCTGTAAGATGTTAGCCTTCTGCCCACAATTGAATTGCCAATTACAAATGTATAGCACAACCGACTCTTATAACCTTCGAAATGCTTTGTAATGATCACCGGTAAAGCTCCTATCATCCTTCTTATAATAACTTCGAGTCTAGTCATTACTTCGATTAGGGATTTGATACAAAGTTTGCATCTGGATTACCACACTTTTTTTAACTAAAAGAAATTTCCAATCGCTCTATATGATTACTTCTCCAGTATAATTAATTTATTACGCAAGGTCGATTAGAAACAAAAAAAAAATAATTAAATAAAAGGTAATCAGATGTACTCGATTCTTCAAATACTTTCACCGGCAATCGCCGCGTGCGTCCCGCTTTGAAAATAGAAAATACAAAGATCCTCCGAGCGGCGCGTCTCGTGACATAATCGCGCCTCTTACATCACGCCGCGCGAAATTGATTAGCTGCCGGGCGCGAGACACGCGAAATCCTCCCCGCACTGGCACGCGCACAGGCCGTCCGTTCATTCGGCGAGATTTAGAGCGAAGGCGCAAGGAGCCCTTTTGATATTTCGGTCGGCAGTCATCGCCCGAGGAATTCGGTATATATCGGCTCGGAGCAAGGCCAATTAGGAGGGCAACTCGCGAGGCCCGCAAACGAATGGGGCTCGTCGCGCTCCCGCGCAGCAGCCGAGAGGCATAGTGAACAGCTGGCCCCGGCACCTGTCGCCCGTCGCTCAAGAGCCGCGACCAAAATACGGGGCCGAGTATACGACGACGGCGGCTTCTGCGCCGTTTATTTTCAGAGTTGTGGATTTTGTGCGAGATCCGCTGCGCTTCAGGCGGAGTTTCGCGGAAACTTACGGAGGAGACTCGTCGGCTAGTGGCTGGATTTATCGAGACTATAAGTTTGATTGTTCTTTGAAGTATTTCGGTTGCGCGAAACTATGTTGCGCTCAGTTTATTGGTGTTTGTTTTTTGGCACTGTGTCTCGAATTAGAAATTGGAAAAGTATTTTTCTTTTTTTTTAATAATTTATTACGTGTATACATTATTTCACGGCACACTCGTGCCACTGAATTCATTTTTTTGTGGGAAGTACTATTAGGATGAATCACGATTATATTCGTACGATTTTTTCCCTCCATAATGCATCTCACGAGCGATTCTCCATCGCGCTCCATTCCCCAAAAGAAAAAGCAATAAAGAGCAGAGCCGGTGGAAAATAAAAGCACTTAAAAATATACCCTCGTCCAAAATAAAAGAGGGAAAGAGTAGTAAAGCATAAAATCATAAAATCGACAACGCCATGTTGGACGTAAATAGCTCGTGCGGGCCGGAATCCGGCCGGGGAATTTCAGGCGTCACGTGTTCTCCCTCTCGTACGGTCCTCCGACGACTCCTTGAATGTGCAACGCGCAAAAGTTGTCAGCGAGGGTGAAAAAAAAAAAAGAGTCAGGGTAGTAGTAGCAGGGGCAGAGTCGAAGATGCGCCGTCGACGTCGTGTTTTCATGCGTAATGCACACGCGTGCTCGGGGCCGTATACTCGTTTTTATCGCTTCCGCCTGGCCGCGAAAGAGCCCGTCCCGGGGAAAGGGGCAGACGACGGCACGTGCAGTCATTCACCGCGTTCCATTTCTCTCCCTTCTCTCTCTCCTTCTGCTCCCTTTCGCCGGGGCCAGATTGCGCGCGGCCTATCGAGATCGCCGAATTCGGCAATTGACGGGGCGTTTCTCGCGCTTCTCGAGGGCATGGCGAAGGGGGGGGGGGGGTCGAGGTGGGCCACGAGGAAGTCGAGAGGACACTCACGGCGCTGGAGATCGATCGAAGAGGAGCGCACGCGCGCGAAAGAGAGAGGTGCTATTGTAATCCGAGAATCTTGCAGAGGCTGCCTCGAAGAGACGGAGGACCGTCGTTATCCGCCTACAATCGGCCACCTTTCTCTTTCTCGGCTCTTCTTCCAGCGCCGAGCGTATCCGCGAGACTTTGTCCCCCCCAACGGGCGTATTGTCTACGTGCGCTTACCATCCGGAGAGGTGCGATTGCCCGCGTAAAAGCATTGAGCCTCGTGGAAACGCTTCCCTCGTGCATTCGAACCTGTTTATGAAAAAATGTTAAAAAAATTATGTTGCAAACATTTTATTTCGAAATCCCTCCATATTGTAAACTATAATCACTTGAAAATAACGTGTTTTACAAGTGTAGTTATTTTTCTGAAATTTATATATAAAAAAAAATAATAAATTTTCGAAGTAAGCTGGATTATCTTAGTAGTGCGCAGATCGATTCCAATCAAGTTACATCGAAGCCTCTGTAAATATAGCTACAACGCTGGACTTAAAGCATTTTAATTATCCATTGTACAGTACAACTTAATGAATGCGGACATTGTAGAAACGTACAACGTCACGCCGCCGCGTGTTCATTATCATTTCCCCCGTTTTCCGTGCATCACCGATGATTTTCCCGGGCGCTTGTTTTTATTTTGATGTAACGTCCTCGCAATTAACCGAACGTGCCGCGCACGCCGGCGAAACGAATTTCCCGGCTGCAACGAGCGGTCACGTATACGCAGTGCAGTGCACCGCCTACGCTCCAGCCCTCCCTCGGTGGCGATCCTCTCCTGATTCGGTCTGGCCGATCGGCATATACGGTGCGGACCATCTATCGCGCGCCATTCGCGTAATGTATGGGGGCGCGCGGCATTAGCGGGCCAGGATGCTCCTACGCTCTCTCTGGTGAATGCGCGCGTGCGCAAGACGCGGCCCCGGGGTATGCGAACGACGGAGACGCGCTGGGTCCTCTCGGGTTCATTTGCCGATAAAGCTAGGGAGGAGGCGTAGGGCGACGCGCGCGGATGGCATTCTGCGGTCACTTCGGTATGCGTCCATATGCCGTCACGTAATATCGATTCCGCCCCCTCGACGAGCATCCTACACGGCTTGGCCTCGGCGTATCCGCTCGATGCTCGACGGGGTATTGTGTACACGCGCGCGGGAACAGAGGAGGAGAGATAATCTTGTGTGACCCTCAGCTCCGGCGCTCTCGAGAGCCTCGCGCGACTGACCTTGTGAGCGCTGAAATTTTAGACGCCTACGAGAGTACGAGCCGATGGTAAGTTTCTTACGGCTACCACGTGTGGCCCACTCTCTCTATTTCTCTGTCGGTCGATGGCCACGTCTGACTAGCTGCTAATTTACGTTCCATCAAGGCTATCGATGAACCTTCCTACTTCCTCTCTACGTATTCGTAACAACCTATATCGACATTAATTATTACGAGTCCGGGCTTTCTTTAAAAAGTAACTACGGTGTATACATATACGACGCATCATGAATAAAACAAAGACGAGCGTCGCGCGAGTGGATGTAGCGACGCACGCTACATTAAAGTATAAAATTGCAGTTATGCAAATGGCACGAAGAGATCGACAAGTGCACGCGGCGACGCTATTTCACGCGATCGCATCCATTAATTCACGCTATAAGAGCAGCGTCGGAATATAAATAACCGAGGGAGAGAGCACCTCCGCGCTCCGAATGCGAATTCGCTGTCACTCGGTAACGGATACCTTTCAATCGTTTCGCTGGCGCGAGCGTACCTCTTTCTTCCCGCGGCGCGGCAATCATCGTCACGCGGGGGAAGGGAAATAAAAATTCAGCCCAGTCACTCGAGTGAATATCGAGCGCGGGGCAGAAATCACCGGGTGACAAAACGCCGACGTATCCCGGCCGGCGAGCGGGTGCGCGATTCCTCTTCGTTACGCGGCGCGGCTCGGCTCGTAAATCACGCGATGCATCGCGGCCCAGCGATATTTTATCGAAGATTACGCGCGCGAATTGCCGCAGCCGTAATTACGCCGTCGAGTCGAAACGGAGCTGGCGCGGGCCCTCCTAAGAGGTCGCGTAATGAAATTTCGCGCTGGGGACTCTCATCGGGACTCTCTCTGTTCGCTGATCTCGCCGACGGCCGCAGCGAGATTCACCGGCGACTCTCGATAAATAATTTCCGGGGCTCTCGCTTTCCTCCGTCTTCTTCGTGTTTCTTTTTTTTTCTTCTTTTTTTAACGGTCTACGGGAGAGCGTAATAATGGACGGAGTAGATTGCACACGCGTGTGCGGGTACAGTATTTTTTTGCTCTTGCTTTTAGGGGATTGCGCGGGCGAGGCGATGGCTGGCAGTCTCTTGGAGCCTTAATAAAAGGCAGGTAGCGAGTAAACTTAAGAGTTGAAACTCCCATGAGAAATTTATTCGAGAATTTTTTAGAAAACCGATAATTTAGCGAGCTCGTGCGCGTAACTTTGCTTTTAGTTCGAGCGAGAAGTTTAACGGTCCCGTTGGGTTTCTGCAAATTCTGGTAATACCTTAATTTTCATTTGAATTTTGGATTATTGCTAAATTTCTTTCCGTACAGTATCCTCTGAAGTGTGTACTATTAGCTATTTCAGTTAACTTTAGATTACATAACTGCCAAAGTCAATATATCAGTTTAGCGCATTCAGATTTGATCCTTTCGCATATACATCGTGCTGTCACGCGAAGGAGGCGCGACGACAGTGCAATGATAATGACCGTCACCTCACATTCCCTCCTCCCTTCCTTATTGATAAATGGCAATGTTCAATTAAGGTCTGGCCTGTGAGTGTGTCTCTAGTGCGGCTTGAATCTCGTGTATACATAGGCGGCTTTCGTGGCGACCTCTACAATAGTTCCAATATGCTCGACCGCCGCATAATTTCCCGTGCGAATGCGTCCCTAAACAAAGTTATTAAAGCCAGCTTTATTCTGATAAACTCGCCAAGCTTATCAATGGAACGATTGTAGCCGCGACGCCTTTTAATAGTATATTATGCTACTAAGGAAATAAAGAAAGAATGTTCCTAAACCGTATGGAAATTATCGGTGATAAACATACGATTTAAGGCATTCTTTCTTTTTTTTCGTAGTGGATATACGTTTTTTTTTAATCCCCACGCCAAAATGGCTCTTTTCTCGTTTCCGCGCCGGGGTAAAAAAAGCACTTTTGGCGATGGTATGTAAAAAACTCCTATTTCTAGTCGCGTGTTGATGATGTAGATTTTATATCACTCGGAATTGCACCACTCGAATATACACCCGCCAATCATACCTCATAAAAAAAAAAAAAAAGAAAAATAATTGTAACATACGCAGCCGATAGTATTTCCCGCTCCCATTTAGCAACTGTATAATAGAGTCATTTCGAAAGAAAATATGGAGCAAACGTTGAATGAGAAAACAAAACGTCGGGAAATCGAGCTAATGTAAAGGAACTCACTCGGCCGGTGTTTAAGTCTCTCCTGCCAGAGAAAAATGAAGAGCCATGAAACCGCAGAAAAGGAGTGAGAGAGAAAAAAAGCGGAGCGCGTATATACTTGCGCCATCGCCGAAAGAGACGTTGGCGTGATTTAATAATAGACGAAAAGGCAGCCGCCTCTCTTAGCCACCTCCCTCGGGCTCCCGCCTCCGTGCGTTAGAAGGCGAAACAAAAAAGAAACCGGCTCGCGCTTTTCCCACGTGTGGTCCTCCCGCGCCGCATGCAGCCGTTGCGTCACACGAGTCTCTCTCGCGCCTCCAAAAATAGCCAAAACCTCGCGCGACTTTCCCCTCTGTATAGCGGCCGGGTTGAAAGGCCTGACAACCGATGGTGACGAAAGGCTACCGTACAAACGATCTACGAGCTTACGCCTAATTGCCGGAAAGACTCAGCGATCCGAAGGACGAATTCTTCGTTCTCTCGGATGGGAAAATACGGCCGTCAGGTTCGATTGAAAAAAAAGCGCGGTGAACTTGTACAACGCGCACCACCTGTTAATACCTCGATGATGTTTTTTTTCTTCTTTATTTTCGTTATTTGGTCTATTTGTCCGCCGATCGAACTCGCTCGCAGGGAAAATAGTTGTCTATTTTTTTTTACCCTAACTTTTTGTATAAGTGGCTTTTGTCGCGCAAAACCCGTCAACGAGATGAGTTGAATGTTTAATCTGTAGTAAAGGAATTGATTGAATTTAATAAACTTTTAGTTAGTCTTTTGTTGCTCTACACGAAACTTCGTTGTGCATTTCAATCGACCCAGTGCTCAATTTTAAAGGTATACTCGCTTTTAATCCGCTCCGACGAAATATGGTATATCTGTTAATCCATCCTTAATTGAATGTAGTTTAAATGAACGAAATCGTAGCTAATCTCATTGGCCCGTTAATATTCATCGGAGCCATCAACGACCGCTTCAGACGCATTTGTCGAGGAAAAATATTCAAATGAAACTGGTCGCCTCAATAAGAGTTCGCATAGAATTACAAATCATCCGCTGACTTAGCAACAAACTTTCAAGCGAATAGTAGTACCTTCACTCACGGGGAGCCGCGGATTGTCCGGAACACGCAGTTTGCATCCTCGCCGTGTTTATGGTAAAAGCGTCGGCGCAGATTATCGGCGGCCTCCTCCACTCGGCCAAAAAGAAAAGCAGCTGCACCGCTCCTTGGCGGGAGAAAGGACGACGTCTAGGAGCCATCCAAGAAGACGGCGATTGAAAATCGATCGACGCGATTTACCGGCCGGGGGGATAATGAATAATGGATGGCGCAGTTATCTCGTAACTGTCCGGATAAACTGCCCAATTACTTTCCTCCGGCGGATCGATCCCAGGACGAGGGGAGGCCTCGAGGAGGAGGAAAGGAGGAGGGCAGACAGGACTGACCATAGGTTTTTCCTTCTTAATAATGGCGAACATAAAGCAGCGCTCCACTACAAAATTTCCGGGAAATTACACCGTACTCGAGTTGCATTCCGAAAATTTCGCCGGGGTCATTCGTAACTTTATGCTCGCTTGCCCTCGAATTGCGCCCCGAGACGTCGCGTCGCGGAGGAAAGCATATTTTCTGGATTGGCTCAATCTGTTTTTCGAGGCGCAGCTAGTAGAAAAAAACCTTCCGGCGTCAGCCGGAAAAAGGCCGTGGAGGAAAATCCCGGCGGGCTTCGCCGAGGGAGGAGAGAGAAAGAGAGTGAGAGAATGGCTTCGCGCGTATATAACGTATATATAAATATCGTTCTCTATTTGCCGGAGCCGAGCGCCGAGGAGATACGACCCGCCGCCGGTGAAAGTATGAAAATAAACGGTCGCGGAGCTCGGTTCGATTGGTCGAGAGAAAAAAAAGGGACCCACGTGCATGGGCATCGACCCGGAGAAAAACGCGTCAGGATAAAGTAATAAAACCTATTTGATTATCCTTACGGCGAGCCGCGGCGGGAAAGAACGAGTATCGCGTGAAAGCTGCAGAGCGACCTGAAATTCGAGCGACGCGTTCGATTTCTGCGCGTGCGAGGCGCGAGTGCAATTCCCGGCGAACCGAAGGGGCCTGCCTTTTTTCACCCTCCCGGGCACTCTTAGTGCGTCTGCGGGATATTAAATTAACGACGCATTAATTACCCCGGGGTCGGGGCTCTTGCAATTACGTCCGCCACGGTTAAATTCTCCGATTACACTCGGCAGATTACGCGCGGATAAAATTCGGCTTTCGGCAATTTGCATAGGCCGGCTCTCTCGATTCTATACGTGCCGGTTGGCCGAGCTGCGTGCGAAGATTTTAGGGAGGGCGATTCTGATTTAAGCCAAGAGAATTTGTCTGTATCAGCGTCTTTGCAACTTAAATCGTGATTTGCGTGATTATTGAATAATATATTCTGTGAAATTTCTGTTTATTCAAATTGATAAACTGATTTTTTTCATTCATAAATCAATAAAGATTTTACTATAAGTCTCGTTTGAATTTAAATCATTAAATAATTTTATTTCATTAGTATCTCAGTAAAGACTTTATTATGAGTCTCCATTGAATTAGGTCGCTTACACTGTTTTTTTTTATTTATAGTTCATAAGATTTTATTGTGGATGTATACTAACTGCACTTTGAATATCAGATAGTTTCTTTTCTTATACGATTTTTAAAAACAAAAGGAACGGTGAATCTGGAAAGAGTGAGTCATGAAACATTTACGCACAACATTCTAGCGTCTTAAATAAATGCAATTACTATGAAAGGAAATTAACATCTAAAACTGCAATTTATTTTTTATAGGCGATTTGGGTGTTTATTGTTTAATAGTATAAAGTGTTTTTGCATTTTGAAGTATTATATTTAGCGGATGGCCGATTGCCAAATCTTCAGTCTAAACGTCACGAGTATTTTTAGTTCTATTTGAAGATTCCCATTTCTTATTGCGTAAGAATTATAAACATCAATGTAAATGAAGATAGCTTAAATGTGTGTTTGAACAGTTTACAGCCAGAAGGCAATGATGCAACGAAATATTGAACAATAAATTGCCAGTATTCTCACACATCCCCGCTCATTTAAATAAACCTGCCCACGCGAAACGAAGTAGAAAATTTTAAAGTTAAATATAAACAAAATAATGTAACGCCGCCAAATTTCTACTGAGAGTTCTAAACTATGCAACACCCTTAACACCGACCGTATACGCCAAAAAAAAAAAGAAAAAAACAAAAAGAAGTGACAATCAGAAAAAGGGATCTCAGTAACTGTCCGTAAGAGCGAGTGACTCTGACCAATTAAAATTTCATCGAAAACGTCGCTGGCGCGCACGGGATCCCCTGGTGCAGGCCGTATAACGCGAGCAGCTCTCTCCATCCGAATTAATTAAATAAGCCCTAATCATCTGTTCAGCTCTCCCGGCTCCCTCTCGCGGCGTAAGTGCAGCGCGCTACTATCCATTGTGTATCGGGACGGATGGTTGATTTAATTAAAATACTCCATCATACTTCCTCCTGCCGCTCCCCCCTCCCCTCCAAACCCATTGTTCGAGCCAACCGAGCCGAATAATTCCGAGGCCGACATTGTATCCCTATCTATGCGTCTATATATTTTGAAATCATGAATCTCGTTATCGGTAGGAGGGCCAAGTTGGTTGCAGGTCTCGACCGTATGTGTGCGCTATCCACCAGTCTCTATATCGGCGGGCCATCGAATCTTATAGAAAGCCGAGGAGCGTATCGCGCGATTGCGCCCGATACCTATATATACAGCTCAGAGGGAGAGCGGAGTCATTCGCTCGTGGCGTACGGCCAATCGAAAGCTCGTTTCACGCGCGACTGGTCGGCGTGTGTTCTTTGCGCGCAAAACCGATGGCCGCCCGGTTAAGAGGACTGGCGATTCTGCGGCTCGCTTTTAATCTGGAGACAGCGGCGTCTGCATCCGGAACTTCGTTAACGGCTTCTGGACGTGCGTCTTTTCTACAAATTAATCGGGTTGCATTAGCCTATTTGAGCTAAGGCGAGCTTCTCTTGCTTTCCAGAGGGAATTAACTGCACTGTGGGAAGCTTTTCTTCTGGACTATTCTCTTGGACAATAATTTATCGAGAACTCGCAGAGATTTTATTTGCTCCGACTATGTAGGGCGGACTCTTCGCTTTTAGTTTCTCATGAAAATTTCTAATGGCTATCATTGGAGCGTCTTACGACAGCTGTGAATTAAATCGGCATGTCTCAAGTCAACGGAGATTTATGAAGTGATCTGCAATGTTGAAAGAAGTTACTCCAAGTTCTCTCATTGGTATCAATTAAAATCCTATTTTACAAGCATCTCGGTCTTCGAACGAAAAAGAAATAGACATTCAATTATTTTCGAAGTATTTTACAGACTTCGCCTCGGGCGGAAAGTATAAGTAAAGTGCATCATTTCTCGACTTTACAACTTCGCTTATCTGCTTCGTCTAGACCGAAGAGGCAAGTTTAGACACCTTGTATCTCGGCGAAACGGCGTTTCCAACGGCGGCGAAAAGAAATCGCGTCGGTAAATTAATGCAAGGGGACGGGGGCGATAAATTATGAAAAAAGGTAATTTGAGTGGCGCGCTGGATAGATCGTAAATGCCTCAAAGGGCAAAAATTATTAATTAACCAAATGCCAGCGGAGCCGTGGCATGGCGCGCTCGTTACGAAAAAAGCCTTGAAACGTCGCCGAGTTTTATGCCCGCATCCTTTCTCTCCCTCCGTCTTTCTCTCTCTCTCCGCCGGCTCTCTCGCCGAGCGGAGAGTATCTATCTCTCCCTTTCGGTCCGGCGAGCGCGCGCTTCATCTTGTGCCCGGGTCCCTCCTCGTGCACTCCTCCCGGCCGACTTTTTTCCCCGTCGACGCGGCCCTTTTTTTCGCCGGCCGGATGGGATAGAAGGAGAGAAGAGGGAAACGGAGAAGATTGAGCCGCGGAGAAAAGTGGATGTATCGAGTGGCCTCACACGAGACGACACAGGACTGACTTTTTTTACTCTTTCTTTGCTCGCTCTGAGCAGCAAACGCGACGAGCTAGTTGGCCGAACTTAACGTCAGTGCGTCACGGTGACCTCCAAATTTGCGCGACGAATTTTTGTTATCATACTTTTGGAGCGAAATTCGTTTCAGTTATCAGTTTTATCTTTATTGGTCTGTTGTTATTTGTGTCAAGTCGTACAAACGAATTGGTGGAAGGCATACATAAAATACGAAATTTGATACTTACGAGAACCTCTACAATATTCATTCGAAGTTCTATGCGGGCGTGAGTTCACAGGTGTTGGGTATTAAGAAACAAAGGTACATACGTTACGCAATAGTATTCGAAAGAATGTACCTAGAGTTTAGCTGAAGTCGTTGGAACTCATAAGATAAATGTTTTGTATCACCTGTTGAATCGTTTAAATGCATATGTTTATTTTATTTTATTTTATTTTTTTTCTAAAGTATAAAATTTCACTGAGAGCTTGAAATTCCTTTTATCATTTTCAAATAACTCCTTAATATCAGTAAACAGACTCATGATCGTGACTCACTATACAAAAACGAAGCCTCTTCTTAATTTTTATTCTATTTTTGAAGTTAAAATATTGACTCAATCGTTTATCGAAAATACATAAAAGTAACAAAAAATTCCACAACCTGATATAAAAATTGCTCAAAAAGGAAAATAATTTTCAATAGGAAGAAAAGAAATGCGAAATTAAAACTTCATAATTCCGGAGGAAAAGTTTTTAGTGTTTTTCACGAGAAAAAAGAGAGGAGTTGATTGAACGTGCGTGCGCGGGAAATAGCGCCAAGTACGCGGCTTCAAAGAGGCAGAGTCACAGGCTCTAGAAACAAGAGAGACGGGGGAGACAAGAGAAAGAGAAACACAGAGAAGAGCAGTAGGCGCGAGCGAGCGGGCGTGCAACAGCCGCAGGTCGTTGCCGAGCGCTCGGCTGCTCTTTTGTTTTCTGGGACAAGAGGATGGTGGCGTCGGCGGTGGCTTCGTTTGCGCGGAATTGACGGCGGCGTCGGAACGAGAGGCTCGAATCTGCGCGAAGACGACGACGACAGCAGCGTCGATATATCGGGAAAAGGGACGCGGGGGAGGGCCGTGCGTAGCAGTTGAACGACTGGCAAAATCGACGAGGAGCTTTCTCCCTCGAGTGACTCGTCCGCGATTTTTCGCGACGAAAGAAAAAAGGAAGAAGAGCCGCCTGGGAAAATTGAACGACCTGCTCCTGTTTACCGGTCTCTCTTCTTTTTTTCCGAGCAAATTTACGTTTGCTCGAAAGTTTTAACAGAAACTGGCGGGAGAGGCATCGCTCCTCATGAGGTAATTTACGAGGAGGATAATCTCAACGGTATGCCCGTATCGTTTCTCTCTCTCTCTCGCTCTCTTTTTCGCAAGAAACGTAAATCCGTTGAGATATCCGTTCCAGAAAATAGGATGCGCCTCAGTCAGAATGAGCGCTGAAGAAGATACAGTCCTCCCATTTATAAATTACACACGCGTGTAGCGTAACCAAAACTCTCAATTTCCAGTATTCGAGTACATAACTCACTTGCGGCTTACTAAATCAACCGCACCCTTTATCCCGAGGCTCCCGCGGCTCTATTATCGATTCGCAGCGTCTCGAATCGGCGCGACTCACCGCCGGCGAAAAAATTCCTCGCAAAAATAAATCTTGCCTCATCTTTTAGCACGTCCGGGGATCCTTGCAAAAGCCTTCCGAGAAGAGAGACGGAGGCCGATTGAATTTGGGCCGAAAAACTCGGCTGGCAGCGTTGCAAGTTTCTTTCCGCGTTATACCTGCGCCGGCCGCGATTTTTCCCGCGATTCGTCGCGCAATCCCGGGGCCCGGCTGGATTACGGAGTTGGCAGCCACGGGGACGTTCGTCAGTCTCTCTCACGGCGTGGCCCCGACTTTTTCGCGCGGGGCGCCGCGAGCCAGAAAATCCGGCTCGCCGGCGCGATTTGTTAACTCCCTCCCTCTCTGAGAGCCGAGGGTGCATGAGCGCTCGCTTGAGTTATTTCCTTGATTGGCTTCTGGCGCGTTCAGACGCGCCGAAAGAAATCGCTGGGAATCGAAGCGAGGCGGGAGGGAGTCCTCAATCTCGGAGGCTGTTGCCTCGCCGAGTCGCCGCTTCTTCTTTTTTCTTTTTTATTTTCTTGTCGTCCTTAAGACCCTGAGCTCCTTTTTTCCGGCTGTACGTGCGATCGACTCTCTTCCGACTTTCTTCGGGGAGGGCTTCTCATAAATCAGGAATATTTGAAAGAAAAATTCGGTCGCTGGCGTGGGCGGGAGCCACTCGCCCGCCCCGGGACCAGCCTGATAAAGTGCCTGCAACGAGGTATTTGGAGATCTACTAATCAACGTGAAAAGCGCCATTCGTTCTCTTTTTATTCTCCTCTTTTCGCTCCTTCCCCTCGCGATTTCGCTATTTTCCTCTTTTTATACCTTTAATGGAGGAGGAAAGGGGGTCTCTAAGGAGAGCCGCGCGGCACGAATTGGGATCTTTGCTCAGACACGCGAGCATAAATATTGCATCTTTGAAAATAGCCCGAGTGATCCTGCGGCGTTTTTTTAAAGGCTCAGCGTGAGCTTTTTGAGCGGAGTTGGAAACCTGTTTTTTGACGTTGCGTTTAAAATTGAGATATAATCGCTCGATAAATGTTGTATGAGCAGCGCATGAGCTTAGCGAAGTTGCAGCAAAATTTCCAGCAAATAATTACGTTCTTCCTCGTCCGAGTGCCGTTACGCTTGAGTTAAATAATTTTTTTATCGTTCAAGGTAATGGACTGTTAAAGTTCCATATACAAGCCTTTTCGGCCATTAGAGTTTCGTAACGCTTAAATAGGAGCGTTTTTAGTTACGTAAAAATCCTATAGAACGTTTAGAGTTAATGCAAAATAATTGTACCACCGAAGTCGGGTAATTTCTTTCCTCAAAACGGTACATAAGACGCGCAATAAACCTTAACTCAATTCCTATCGAATTACACCGAGAGACAGAGAGTCGGTTAAACGTTAAAACCCTCGTACTAAACAATATTTCAGGATTAGATTATTAAAACAGCCGGCGGTGCGAGTTTAAAAGAAAAAGGAGCGCACACTCGGTATGCAGGAAAGGCAGCGTCGCGCCGCGCGGAGGCTGCGGCATTAAAGTGGAAAAGACGAGGCCGATATAAACGGGCGCGTGCTCCGTAATGAAAGCGGCGACGCTCCGGCGCGCGAGTCTCTCCTCATTGAGGAAATAATTCTTCCTTCTCCGTCCGTAACTCGACTCCGTTTCTTCACTGGATTCGCACGCGCCGGTACACGTTCTCTCTTTATTATATAACGCATAGAGCGCGTGCGCTTGCGAGCTTCGGCATCGATGTCAAAGCGCGGGCGCGGTCATTAGTCTTTTAGCGATAAAGGCTTGGCAAAGAGCCGTATAATTGCTGAAGAGCTCGCGTGGGCGTCGGAGGAAGAGATAACTCGCGCGCGGATAGGCAGCGCTTTTTATCGCTCTGAAAACGAGCTCTCGCCTCGCGACCAAAGAGGTGCGATCCCTGCGTGACTGCGCCCATATAGAGGTGTAGGCGTGTGCGCGCTCCTCGCCGTCCCACATCGGTCCTCTCCCTCTGGGCTTCTTTTTTTTTATTCCGCGACGGCAGAAGTATGTGTGTGCGTGTGACAAAGGCTCGTGCCGCGGGGTGTGAAAACCGACAATGAGATGCGCGCACGACGAGTCGAGCGAGAGAGGATGATTAGGAATTTGACTCGCGCGCGCGGCTTTGTCCTTTATGCGCGTCGTCGAACGTCGAGAGCGATCGGCTTTAATAGAAAAAAAAAAACGCGGATCATTTGAATAATCGAACTAAACACGTCGGAAGCGAGCACGATACAATGGTCGATGATAATCGCCGAATCGCGTATAGAGAACAAAGAGGCGATGATCGGAGCGAATAAAAAAAAAAGAGATTAGAATTTAGATACCGCCGGAAAACGTGGAAGCGAGAAAAGATAGCCGCGGCGGACGTTGATATAGGCGGCGTGTCGGGAAATAGAGTCGTTCGGCGACTAGAAAAAAGTGGTGAGAAGATACGCGCGTACGTGTGTCCCCTCGCGGTGTGCACCGGGGGCCCGAGGACTGTACTCGCCGCGTATCCCCCCAGGTACACGTACAGCCAGACGGCATAATGAGAGCATTGTTCCGAGAAACCGTAGTCGGGCACTGTTGTCGCGCCCGAGCCACGGCTCTAACTACTCCGCGCACTTTGTCCGCTCTATCGGCGTCTCTCTCGCTCGCCGTCCGTCACGACTGCTCGGCCGCTTCTTCGGGCCTGCTTTTTTTACTCGCTTTTCAGCTTCGCTCGTTCGCTGATTCCCACTGGGACTTACTGCGCACGCGACGCCATCTTCGGTATTAAAGTTTCCCCGAGAACTTGGCAGTTTCATTTCGAAATATCAGCTAGGCTACGGTTGACTTTTAGTGAATTAATTTATTTTTTATTTAATTAAATTGAAAACATAGCCGGAAATGGAAGGGCGATCCTTGTCAAGTTTTGTACGGCGACGGCGTCTTCATGATCCGTCTGTCTGGCTGGTCTGCTCGAAACGCTTACCACACAATGCAGGCAGTTGTCAACGAGCGTGTAATTATTTAGCAAAGAAGTTGTCGTCGACGTATAACACACAGGAGCAGTTACGCGAGGCCTCGCCGACGCGATCGGCAAGCGAAGGAGGATTCGAGCGGAGGAATGCACTCTCCGCTTAGCGGTACAATTGAAAATCTCGTTAGCCCGTTCTCGATTCCCGGCAATTAACAACTTTTAACACATTGTGAACTCAAGCTCGCGGAGGGTGGAGGAGGAAAAGGAGGAGAGGAAAAGAGAGAGATTATATGGGCGCTCGAGTCCTTTTCCGAAGCGACTCTGAAGGCGCTTGCGCAATAATCCCGCGCCAAGCCTACCAATTAGCAGTCGTCGTATATTATTCTCGCGTTTATAAAGCCTTTCGGACAGCGCCAATTCGCAGCTCTCTGTACGACGCACTCGCTTCTTCGCCGCGCCCGCCCCGGTTTATCTGCTAAATTCGCACGTTCGATCTTGAATCGTGAGCTTTTTTTTTTCTTGCGTCGACACAGCGCGGTCTTATCTTCATTTGTGCGAGTATAAAAAAAAGAGCTGGATAAGCGAGTTCGGCTTGTAATTAGCGGGTTTTAGTTGGTCTCGCGTGTACCGGTTTTTAATTAACTGCCGCCGCCGCAGCAATCATTTTCATTTGTACTTTTCGCGAACCCGGCCTTCTTTTATTTACTCTCGAAGCGAGCCGTTCTTCGAGTGCACTTCAATTAATTGATAAATTCCAATAAAGATATTTCATCATAGAACAAGGCGGACGCTGAGAAAATTGAACTTGCATAATTGAAGGAAATTAATCTTGAAAAAAATTAAATAAATGCATAAATAAATAAAAATAAAATAAACGATCTAAGAATGAATATCCTCTCTTTAAAAAATGACGAACCTGAAAGTGAAGCTAACTATTTTAAATTTGATGGATCTGACGTTACCACGTGATTAATCGACATACGAACGATAGCTTCTATTTCTAGAAGATCTTTTATATTAATTTTCACATCAAAATCGTCTTCCATTACAGAGTTATTGAAATAAAATAGACAAATCTTAGTGAAAAGCCTACTATTAATAAAAAAAAAGCACAAAAGTTCGTCACGTAGACCTAAATCCGAAAAAAGAAGCCGCAGCGTCCCTATTAAAAAGCTCTCGAAATAGAAGGCACGCGCCGTTAAAAATGCCGGACGCGTCGTTTTAATCAGCGGGCCGCTATACAGCGGTGGGGTTATTAATTAGCCGCTCTTAGAAGGCAATTTTGGCGATTAGTAGTGAATCACCGAGGGAGTTTAGCGGGGCAAACTAGATCGCATCTTTCAAGCCGTATTATGGGCCGACGGCTCGACGCCGGGGCACCGCCTTGCCTCCGCAACTTCCGGAGCGAGCGAGAGCTCGCGCCAGATATTCAGGGAGCGCCGCGGCGGCGGCAGCGCCCCGGCAATATCGCCGGAGTTTCCGACCAACTGCAGATACGAAGTTTGCCATTGCCGCCGGTATTACGATTGTCGCGCTAATGCAGGCTCCGCGCGATCGCACCGAGCGAACGTGAGCTGCCACGTACAACGCACCGCACCTCGCTATTTCCCGGCTTAGACTCGCTCTTTTAATCGTTCTACTTAGCTGCGCTCTTTTCTTTCTCTTCAGTTTATTCCGTGAAAATTGCAGTCGATTAAATTTTTAAACGAAAATTTAGCCTTTAAGTTGCTACGATCAAGTAATATCTAGAGAGATTCAAGAGAACGTTAGAATTGAGGTTTATGCGGTGTAAAAAATTGACAAAAATTACGGTCGTTTAGCGGCTTAATAAATCATCCCATCAGATGCAATAATTCGAGTAGTAGATTAAGGAGAGGCTCGGAAGGCGTCTTGCGTATGAGTTGCGTAATGGGCGCCGCTCGAGAAACTCGAGAAACGGGCCGAGGCGCGCGGGTGCCTCGCGTGTACATAAGCGTGTGCCGGAGAAAGACGAGTAACCCGCCGGTCTGACAACGAAAAATAGACTCCGCACGTGCGGTCTAGTTGCGTGGCCGCCCCTTTTCTTGTGCGGCTGCTTTGCCTTCGAATGAAGCGGGCTTGACGGCTCGTCCGTCTCCTGCACTTTGTTGGATCGTCGCGTGATGCTTATTAAAGGATTGATCGAGCTCATTTGTATAAAGTTATCTAAAAATACGTGAAATTCAATTCAAAGACCAGAAAAGTTGCGATCATAAAGTAGAGCACAATTAAATATGTTTCTGATCGAAATAAAATAGTTAATATTGTCTTTTACTAAATATGAATTATTTTTCTGTTTCAGGTGAGTGAGAGATAAAATAGAGCAGATTTTATCACAGAAATTAGTAAGTCGATCAATTATTAAATTTTGGAATGTCGAAGCCACTCGGAGCGTTTATTCGCGTAGTCGGCTACGAAAATGACGCAGGCATCGATTAAAGCGAGTCGATCTAGCCAAGTCTTGACTTGACCTTTTAAAACTAATCGGTAGCGTCTGCACAGTCTGCAAGGGAGGTCGAACCGTACGGCTTTAACTCGCAGAAACAGATTGCAGCTAGAAATTCATCCTATTGCGCGAGCATCCGTGCTAATCGGCGCGCTATAACCGCTCCGCGATCTCTGGAATTGTACCCCTAAATACAGGCAAAGTCAATTGAGAAAGAGAGGCTCGTAATCCCGAATTCGAAACTGCCTGGCCAGCCGATCGATCGAAAATTGCACGCGCCGATGGATTTCGCTCAGACCCCCCAAGTTATTGTTACTGCATTCCGCGAATGGCTCGCGTAACAGTCAAACGAGCGCGAAGCCGAGGGTTAATAACCCGACGTCTTCTCGGGTTGATGATTAATCCGATGCCTCGGCGTGACCGCCGTACAAGGGTTATTAAGACCTAATAAGGAGGCATATAGCGATTGTCTTTGTTCGCGCGAATGAAAAAAGTAGCGCAACGAAAAAGAAGCGATTGTCACGAGCAATCGTTAGCAAAAGTCGCCTGCGCTCCCAGTCGTTACGGAGCGCTCGTATCTCGCGAAAGATCGACTACTGCTTCCTGAAACAGTGGTCGCGAATAATCCAGAGACAAGATCTTGGTATAAGTGCATTGTGCCGATCAAAGAGTGGAGTCGCACGCACTTCAATCAGCGTTGCCGATGAAAGTTTCGATCCTTTTAATTTTGAGGGTCTTCTGTTCGCGGTGGCGTTTATTACAGTCGCGAATTTCCTTTTGTTTCGAATCTTTAGTGAAGGCATCAATCGGACTATAGGATGATTAAATTAGAAAAGAGAGAAATTGACTCAAAGTGACAAGTGACAGTTCAAAATACGAAATATTCGATTTAATGCAGTATATAGGATGGAAAGCAATTATTACCGTCGGGTAATGGATCGAGGTACTCGATTAGATTATGCTACGTACTATACCCGGTGACAAAGCGAATTGTAACTTTCGATAATTTTTTCATCGGGTCTTTTTCGCTTGACAGTTAGTTTCTGTCAAGCCGCTGAATTTAATTACTTTTTTCGTGTCTATCGGTAGAGCGGCGACTGACGAAAAAAAAAAGTAAAGGAAAAGCGAGACGAAGTAGTGCGGAAAAATCCCGAAGGAAGAAGGCCAGTCTCGGCGCGCTTTTTGCAGCAAAAAGCACCGATTATACGCTCGTCAATTCCCGCTGGACACACTCGATGAGCTTAACGTGGCAAAATTTGAAAGTTTCCAACAAAGGACGGGACGCGCTGCTTGCCTCGCGTGGAATGCTTCAGACACGTCGATCTTTGTACATTCGAACCTCCCCCCTCGACACCACTTCAGCAGTCGCTCAAGCCCACGAGAAGGGGAGACGCATGTATCTCGCGGCATTTTACCTCTGCGAAGTGACGGGGAAAATTGTCGACCGGAAATCTGTCCTGTCGAATCTCGTCCGATCATCGTCGTCGGACAAATACTCCAGGCCGCAATTTATCAGGGCGAAATACCGAGAGAACGCTACCGGGGCTCGAGCGGGGAAACGGCATTTCCCGCGTTATGCTCTCTCTCTCTCCCTCTCCCGCGGCCGTTTTCTGCTGACGGAAATCTCAGCGGGGAAATGGAATGAAACATTGCGGGAGATCCTCCCACCTCGAATCGTCGTCGCTCCTCTCGAGAGGCTTTAAAGCCTCGAAATCGAAATCACCTTCCTTTTTTTTTTTTTTACTTTTTTTATTCCCGCCGCTATACTTCGGATCGGTATTGGCGCCGAGGGCCTCTTACCTGGCCACTGCTCAATTATCGTCAACGCGCGAATCATCGTATCGCGCATCGGGTGACCGCGGCATTTCGGCTGCTCGTCCGCCGCGCGCTGTTTGAAGATTTGCCTCCTCCCGCTTGTTGTAGGATGGGGACGAGGCGGCGGCAGACGGACCGGGAATTCAGAAGTTTGGTGCTGCAATTAGTAGCGCGCCGCGCGACTACGCCCCGCCCCGTCAGTCTTCGCGGAGAAGTTCGCGTTTACGAGGCGCACACTCCAATTATGGTTTCCAACATTCCCGGCTCTTCCAATTCCAATCAACTTGGCCCCCGTTGCCGGACGCCCGCAGGAGGAAAAGCCCCGGCTGCATTGCCGTTGCGAGCCGCGTACGTCTCTATATACTTCTCCTCGACTTTATCATTTTCGACTCTGAGCCGGAGATCCGGTCGCGTGTGGGAAGCCGACTGTGGGTAACGAAGAGAGAGAGGAGAGAGAGAGACAGAGACAGAGAGAGAGAGAGAAACAAAAAAGGAGAGCGGTGCCGATCGATCTCGACGCTTTTCCTCTCTTTGTCTTTATCGCCGTGAAATTGCGCGATGGATAACTCGTTTTCTCCGGCTAAATGCAATCGGCCACGATTGGAGATGATTTGTTGCGGAGCTCGCGCTTCTGCCCCTTTTTCACTTTTTCTCTCTCTATCCTTCCTTCCAGTTTCCTTTTTCTTTCGACCCCGGAGCTACGCGCCAGCGAGCTGCTTTTGTCGGAGCGACTGGAATTTATCAAAAACTACCCCGCTGCGAGGTTATCGAAACAATTTTTCAACTGACGGCTAAATTTGCGTAAATAATACCAACCTTTCGTGCGCTTCTCCAGCCGTGGGATAAGATTTTTTCTTTTTTTTTTAAATATCGGACGTTTCGTAATTTAAGATCCTCCGCTCTCACCTGAGAATATTCCCGGAGTCAAATGTGCTGCAGGGACGGAGCGAAGGAGCTTTATTAAAACCGCCAAATTGAGCGAGCGAAAAAATTCTCCTTCTCAGACGGAAAGAATAAGAGCTGCAAGAAAGTTGGCGAAGGAGCATGCAGCCAGCGTAGAAATTGGAACGAGAAGGGTGCAGCGATCCGCAGAGAAAGAGCTGAGGGGGAGGAAGCGAAGTCGCTCGTTATACTCGCGCGTTCGCTCGGCCGAGATCGTCAAATCGGAGCCCCGCGACGCGATTACCGACGCGTCATAAATTATATTTAAGTGATTTCGCTTTCTCGCGATAAAGGCTGAACCGCGCGGGAGGAGCTGGTTCCCTGGTCCGTCCGGGAACACAGTTGTCTCGGCGGCGCTCGAGACGAGACAGCTAAATCCGCGATTTTTCCCCTCCCGTCGGCTAATAAAACGCGCGACTGTCCGTTCTTCGTCTCGGTAGCGCTTCGGCGGCCCGGCAATTCCAATGCCGACGTCTGGCCGCTACATAGGGTGTGCCCATCGTCCGCTCGCAGCGAGACACCTACGCGTGAAACTCGCTTCGTTCGTTGTGAATCAACTGCTTAAAGGCTGCTTTGGGCGGCTTGTCCAGCGAGAATCGCTGTGATATATTACTGGCTCGAAGATTTTTTTTATTTATTCATTTTGCGCTTCATTAAGATCTATTGTTGTAACAGGGATTTTAAATCGGTCGTTATTGCTTGAAACTCGAGAGTTTTATAGTATTACCCATCAATCTTGGATAATATTCAGGTCAATACCGATTCCACCATTAGAGGTTTTCTAGCTCTGCTTGCAGCGAGTTTTCTCAAGAAGCATCGTTCACCTCTTCTGTAATGCCGTCAATATTGGAGCGTTCGAGTTGTTTTAAAATTATAATGCAGCGAGTTATGAAAGATTACATTCGCAGTAGGTTGAGGATTCTATTTTAAATAATTACATCATAACCTTCGGTACGTTTTACAGAATCTACTTCGAGAAAAATGTTTTCATTAAAAATTACGATAGTCTTCAACAAGAGAAGACTAATTAAATAAAATTAGTATAAATAAATGGTAGCTGTATAGTTAAATTCAAATAAAAAATTTTTATACGAAATTTTTGTAAAAAGTATTATAATAATTTTTAATGCAACGTTTTTCTCAACGTCTACTCGTTATATCTACTACACTCGTTTCCATATTTCTACTTAAGAATGAAAAAATAACGCGTTAAAAATTTGGAAGAAATAAAAAAAAAATCGTTTTTAAAACGGGGGACTTAAGAAGGGAACACGGGGTATATGGCGGGAGAGTCACGGGAGGAGAGAGAGCGAGGGAGAGAAGAGAGACGACAGCCGGCCGAGAAACCGGTCGTCGCGGCGCGCGAGTCGACGACTCGTGACCTTGAGTGCCGGAGCGCGGCAGTGGTGTGCTGCAGTTACCACGCGGCCGGGCTGGCCGCCTCTTCGCGGTCTGCGCGTGTATACCCCCCTCGGAAGCAGCGATTTAGGCCCGACTCACAACCTCTCGCCTACGCCTCTCCGGCGCGCAGTTGCGCGGAAAAAAGGGGGATATTCGCGCGGCACGCTATTTTAAGCCCCAACGCTCTTTAATGACGAATGCCCCGATGCTATATTTAGACGCGCTCGCCGAGAATCCGCGGAAAAAGTATCCGCCGAGATGAGACTCCCCGCAGCACTGGCTTAGTATCATATGCACTTTTCAAACTTTTCTTCGCAGTGTAGACTTTGCCGTTATAATGATAATTGATTATCTTATCGAGCGGATATTTTTGTACGGAGTAATTTAGAGCGCGACCATTGTATCTGTATTTTTCAAAGCAATTCTTTGACGTCGCTTTAAGTGCCGATGGTCATCTATGCGTGCAATTCAGCTAAATTGAAGCAAGGAGTTTTAACAATCGCAAAAGATAGACGTTTACAGAAAAAAAAAGAAAAAAAACGTTCGAGGCGCAGTCGAGCAAAAAATCTCAATTAAAAGATTAGCCTTGCCTCCTTGGAATGTCTTATGCACTTGTCGAAGCTATCGCTATAGCGAGGATAATCTGACTACTGAGTGCTTTCGGATGAAGGTCTTTACTTAAAGCCAATCGAACGTCTGACTGCCGCCTAGTCACTTTATATCAAACATGCAACGAATACATTTTCTTAGGGCTTAATGAAAACCGATAAGATCTACTCGATGTCGATATTCGATTTGCAATTAATGCTTAGCGTCATATTTCAACTACCGTTTGGATTTTTAACGACATTAACGTGCCACTTCATTTTCCTTGTATTCCATTTGTTATTTAAAGGCATCGCGGATGCGATCCCTCTTGCGCAAAATTGTCGTTCTTACGCGATGAAAATCTTTTTATTTATATATGGCGAACTTACATCGCCTCTTTTAATAAATAATAAGATTACCTAAGATTCGCAACGGTGTACACCGGATTTTGACCTTGTTCCAAGTCCGTTAGGTGATTTACTCGCGCTGGCTTATTTTATCTTGGCATTCCAAATTTTTCGTAACTCCGTAGCCCGACGCTATAAAGCTCTTTCTCACAGCGAAACTCCATTAATAAAAAGGCGAGGTGGGCTGATTTTGTTGATCCTTTCGGAGCCAAGTTTCAACAGTTCAGTGCCTTCGACTATTTTAGATTTACACGAAAATAACATTTTCGAATTCCTCTCGGAGCAAAAGTTCGCTCCTCTCTCCTATCGCCGAGCCGAATCCAAAATATACATGCCTAATCGATAACTGGTGCAGCAGCCACGCCAGACGCGGGGAACTCCAACAAAAGGCTTTTTCAATTTCCCAAAGCGGCATCGAGCAAATTGTTTTTTTTTTTCGCGCGATATCTGCTCACAGGTCGCCGAGGCGGGCGACCCTTTATAATGATTTTTTGTTAGTGAGAGAGAAAGAGCGAGAGAGAGAGAGAGGAGAGGAGAGGAGAGGAGAGGGGAGCGGCGAATCAGGCTCTCGCTGATAATCGTAGGGAGGCGCGCGCGCACACACAGGCGCGGCGCCGCTCTCGTATATATGCGTCCCAAATTCTATTCATCGAGGCTATTTCGCAATGTTTCTGCGCGAGCGGCCAGCCTGTTTGCGATTTCAGTCACGATCCGGATTTTCCATGGAACGATATAAGCTCGGGCCTCCCCCGGCCCCTCCTTGCGCGCTTGCATAGTTTATCCGACGCGCGCGCGCCAAAATAGCGTGGGCGGCCGCCGCCTCGAAAATAGCAAAATCCTCGAATCGGTCGTCGGCGCTCTCGACGCACGGCCCAGGCATCGCGAAAAATCACTCCCCACCCTACTCCGGCGTCTTGTATTTTTTTCTATTTCGCCCTCCCTCCTTCCGAGAGGGCACAGACGCTGGGCGCGCCATCGAGAAAGGTTTTTCCAATTTTCGCCGGGCTGCCGTTACTTCGAGCTCGGCCGGCGACCGGACCTTCTATCCGGACGGACGAGAGAAGAGAGACAGCCTGTGGCAGCAGTCGTTGCAGCATCGCGCGAAAGGAAAGAGCGCAGCGTGCCGGAATTTTCGCCTCGGCTCGTTTCTGCCCGTCGAACGCCGCTTAACAATGGTTATTGTTGCGCGCAGGGAGGCGCCGGCGCTTGTTTACACGCCCGGCGAAAGGGGCGAGAGAGAAAGGGCGCGCACTGTGTGCAAAGACCGGCGGAAGCGAGGCCGCGGCGTTTCGGGGCCTGGAATGAGGCAGACGCGCGCAAGTTGTTCAGTTTTCGCGCGTCTAAGCGGCGCAATCGGAGCGGGGAACGGGGGAACAATGAAGCCCCCGCGAATTTATCTCGATTTTCTCGCTCCGATTCTCAAAGCCCAAGCGTGCGCACGGTATTCCAGAAATTATGCCGCGAAAGCGTGTTTGCTGGTATTACGCGATCGATTCCCGAAGATCCCGTCCGCGGATTGTGTAATCCGAAATCTGAACGCAGCCTTGCAAAAAGACACACTAATTAATCGTGCGATTAGCGACGCCCTCGCGGCTTATTTAGCGAAAATAAACGGCGGTATCGGTGCCTCTCTTTAAATAACGCCGGGTTGATTATTATTATTAGGCCTGTCGCCGCGGATTGCAGAGCTGCGCCGTCAAGGGCCTGTACTCGGTGATATTACTCGGGGCTCTGGGTGTGTGTGTGTGTGTGTGCCTGTGTGTGTGCGAGCATGTGTTGCGCAACTATCCGGCGGTCCATCGCCAAGGCGATGTGCATAAACGCGGCCAATGGAGCGACATTCTTCTCGCCCTGCAGTCCCCCGGCGGCGCATCGACTGCGCTGGAAGCCGGCCAAGCACCCAGTCACGTGCTCGCCACGTATACTTAGCGCGCGCAGGCTTGTCAAAATTAAAATTGCTCCCCGGAGACGGGCCGGAAAACTGTTCCTTTTTTCAAATTGCTAGCCGCGCGCGCGTCGCTTGCTCGAAATATTCATGTTCCCGGTAATGCTGGAGATTATTTAGATGAGAGCGGGAAATGCCTCGTCGGCGGCACTGTTACTTTCCTTCTACTTTTTTTTTTCTTGCTTTTTATGTTTATTTCTTTCTTTTTTTTTCTTACTTTAGCTGGTCGTCTTGATTAAAATAGCTTTAAGGTATTACACGAAATGACGGATTTTTTTTTTTAAAACATGTATCTATGTGGCTGACTATCGTTTTACGAAAAAAGGATGAATTAATTTATTTTCGACACTTGTGCGAAAAGACTCGTGTGAGAAGAAAAAACGTTCTCGAAAACTCGTCTTCTCGCACGTCGTGTCAAAAAATACTGTTCGATTCTTGTTCGTGATAAATTTCTCATCTCGCGTGGACCTTTTCACGAGATGAAATTTCTTCACGCACATGTATCGAAATGTACTATTAAAGACTTGAAGCTAATACAAAAATTCAAAAATGTATCAAAATGTATTGAATTAAAGTTATTTTTTTCTTATAAAATTTGTATTGCACATTAACACTCTATCCGTAAATAAATAACATTGAGCAAACGTTAGAAAAGCAAAAGATAAACAAATTGCATTGCGCACCGGGAAAATTCCGTCATAAATTGCAAAAACTTAGTTTTCCGCTGAACGCGATAGTTGCCGAGCTGCCACAGCCAAGTGTGAAAAAGTTCGCAACTGCAGTTCCAACAATACATACTTTCCGCGACGTAATAATGCGCGCGCCACGGCGCAATCGAGCCTTCGGATATATGTACGCGCCGCGCGCGAAATGCTAAAGTTTCGACCGCTTGAAATACGATCGAGCGACTCTCCTGTGAATACGAGAAGTCCTCCCTCTGCCTCCCCGCACACTACTACAACCTCGAGGCAAGGTGACCGAACCCCTGGCTGACAGCACATCGCTGTGATTTTTTTTTTTTTTTAATTCTCGTGCGTCAGAAGCGAGTCTTGCGGTGGACGAGGCTACGTATCTACATTAATATACCTGTAAATACGCAGAGAATCGTCTTTGATTTAAAAAGAGGTGCGTTTTACCGGCGCTGTACGTAATGCCCCCGCCCCGGAGCCGCCGCAGTTACGCAGGCGGCTCTCCCGGAGAAAAGCCGGGAGGCCGGGCGATAAAGAGCCGATCGGAGGAGCGTCGGTGCTATTAATTTCCGGATCCATTTACGAGCGGCGGCGCCGACGCGCTCGCCTTCGTAATGCGAATTCGCGCGACGGGTTTTATTGTGCGCCCGCCGCCGAGTTGACGCGCCTCGCGCTCGAGATACCGCCGCTGAAGTCGCGCATCGCGCGCGGCCGGATTTTACAATTCGATCGGCCGGGTTATTGACAGTTTATAAGCTTAATCTTATTCATAGAGATTTTTTGTTTATTTCGAAGGTAGTGGATTTGATAGGAGCGAACGACGAATTGCGTTCAGCTTGAAAATAGTTAAGTAAAGGTAGTTGACCTCATTTATTTTATTTTTTATTTTTAAACGGTGCAATACACGATAAGGTTAATTCGTACACGTAGGTCATATTTGGAAGACACGGCATGTAGAGCAGTGGTGCCTTAAATAGAAAATGAATCACTTCATGTGTGTCACGCGAAGATAGTATAAAGTTGTACCGTTAATATTAAAAGATCAGGTAGTACTTGGTATCGTCTCTGCATTATAACTGAGATATTTTTTATACACCTTTTTTTCTGATTTATATACAGTTGATTTCACTTCAATTTTATTATATGCGTATTTTTTACAATTTTTAATAAAATCAATACTGCATCAACGAAATTGGAAGTACTGTGTGTTAGATTAATATGGAGTTAATATTTACTGATATTCGGTTGCGGACAAAGTTCAAACAAAACTACCTATTTATGGAATTATTAGAGCTACGGTTTATCTACTCTTTTTATATTTACTTTTTCTCTGAACTTGTTATTTATATTATTTAAAAAAATAAATAACAGAATAATTACAGCTTTGCGGTCGAGGCATTCAAGTTTCAATATCGTAACCGCATTCAAATAAAAAAAATATGTGTAAAATGTTTAATATAATTTCATGCATATTCCTCTTCTCGTATAAACAAAATGCTGATTTTTCTCTGCAAACTCCACGATGAAATTTTGATCGAATAATTTCATCCGGAGAAGTAAACGCCAGCAGTCAAAATCGAGCGACAGACGAGCGTGCGAGAGGACAGGAAGGGATAGAGGAAGGACTCTGTGATTTCAAATTCTAAAAGAGCCATTGTCCACATACCACCGTTCTATTTACATAGTTTCCACGAATTTCAACTGGCTACATATCCGCGAAGACCGTTCGATATCTTTTTACACGCGGAAGGGCCCGTTGCGTCACTGATAACGTCTGACGGAATTCCCGACGGTCCTCCGAAGCCCTGTCCCATCGCACATAGGTGGCAAACGTTTTGCCGACCAGGCGAGCGACCAGGCGTCGACGGGCCTTGGTCTGCGAGCTTACAGATGACGCCACGTACTCGGCCAAATCCTGGTAATCCCGCCGACAAAACTTTTCGCCGTCCCCCTTCGTCGCGCACTTTGCCGAGTAAAAAAGAGCGGGAAGCACGCGGTGAATGAAGAAGCGCGACCCCGGCTGTTTCAGAATTACTCCCGCAGTCTGGGAAGCGCGTTCCCGCCGAAATTTCGCGCTCAGCGATTTTCGCCCGCACCGCGCGCCCTTGAATCTCCCGCGCCTCTCGCGAGTGTAGCTAACTGCGGCCGAGAGTCAGCATACCCAAGGGAAAATGAAAGGAAGAAAAAAAGTGCGCCGGTGGTTTCTGTCGAGAATAAAACGGAATTGCAGATGCAACGAGCGAGCTTCTGTCAGTCGCCGTCGGGAGGACTCCCGGCTGCGGCATGCCGCACCCTTCGGCGTGCCTTGCAAATGATTTGATTAGAGAACAATGGGTTTCCATTAACAACCCGCTCGCTCCCGTCTCCCCTCGGCTCGGCGACGTCCCGCTCGTCGTCGCAGGCGTCGTCGTCCCATTCCGAGCTGTCCGTCAGCTGACTTCTCCCTTCTCATTTTCTCTCTCTCTGCGTTCGTACCTTCCCACTTCATTCTCGCCGCTGCACACCGAAGCTAGACACCACTTTCTACCGGCGCGCGCGACGCCCTATATGATGCACTTTCGAGCCAGGCCCGAGCTTTTTGCATTAGCTCTCCCGGCCGTTGAACACGGAGTAGCATCCGATGCGCCGAGTCCTGATCGGAGGCCTTTATTTCGCGCCGCGAATGACGCGATATTGCAGCACTCGTAATTTTCCCGGCGAGCCTCGCGAGTGCTTCGCTTTCCGGGAAATTACATAACGCCGACGAGAGAAGCGCGACCAGCTTGCGAGATGATTCGCGAAAAATCGAATTTCCTATTTGAACGTACTTACAAATATGAGATTCCCAGATTCTTTTTTTTTTCGTTTAAAGTATGGTTTATGAGAGTTTTTTTAAAGAATAAATTTTAGAGCTTTTAGAAAATTTGTGATTATTAAGTGTCACTTTTTAATAAAAAAAAAATCAATATTGCAGAAGACAGTGAGAAGGCGAACTAATAATTCGATAGTCTCTTTTTTTATATATTATCTGGAGCTCGATGTCAGGTAGGCGACAGCCGAGGGATATTTGAATATTGGCGTTTGTTTAGGAAAGGGCGCGGTCCTAGAGAGAAAGCCTCGACGGCTGATGGATACAAACTATGGCGCGCCTCGACGCGCGGTGTCAACTTTCCCGAGCGGCTTTATATGTATTTCTCCCGGCTCCTCGCATTCTCATCCCCGAGGTTTCGTCGAGGACACCGAGAGTCAGTCATCATCCGCGAAGCGTTAAATCGAGGAGCCCCGACTAGGAAATAGGTTATCGATCGTTCCTCGCCGCACGCCGCCGACTTATTTTGACGAGCGCGCCGCCGCCTGCCGCCTCCCCCTGCTGCTCTCGCTCTTATCGCGACTGACGGATGACGTCACAATTCACACACCAGACCCCGTAATGGGAAGGAATTTCCCGCCGTGCAGTCTCCTGCCGCCCCTTATTTTTTCCGGAGGTCTTTTCTCCTTTGGTCTTGAGATGGGAGCGTCCGTTCGTCTCCGACCTCCTGGTCATCGGACCAGTTAATTTAATGAATCGTGAATTTGCGCGTTTTCTTCCGTCGTCCTACGGCGATATATACTCCTATAGTGTCTGTGTCCGCACCGAGAGCAGATACAGTCAAGAGGTTTAGAATTTGCTAACCTGCCATCCGGATTAATTTACTGCGCGGCGCAAGTAATTATATAAATTTTGATGGAGCGCGGGATTAGCAGCGAACAAGCGCGAGCGGATTCCATAAAAATTTCATAAATCTGACGAGACAATTGCGGCACGTCTCCCGTGAACCCGAGTGAATCAAAATTTTTCCCCTGGCTGAGCAGCTCGCTAAACAAAGGGGAAACGAGCTGCACTGAGAGAAAATTTTGAAGGTACACACACAGAGGTAATAGAGAGTAGAGAGTAGAGAACGAGAGAGACGCTAAAATTTAGCTTTCCCGTGCAAATTGCGAGAGAGCGTACCTCGGATTTTCGCTCGGCTGGCGGAGGGGCCCGATTAGCCTTTGTTAGTCTGCAGTTTCGCGCATTCTAGATTTCAAAAGGGCGCGCCGCTCGCGAGCACGCCCGACCGGCCGAGCTTTTCATCCAGTTAGCCCGGGCGCACAAACGCCACTCTATCTCTCGGCGGGCGACCCGTGCTTTGGATTAACCATTTCTAATGTCACGTACAGTCCGACCGCGACGAGTTTCACGAGCGGAGTCGGCCCGACGATGTTGGCGCGTCGGGGCTCGCTCTAAGTAACGCGCTAAGTGAAACGAACTTTCGTCCCGGAGAAAAGATCGCTTCGCGCAATTTGCGAGCCTCGCGAGAATTGCCTTTCCTGTGGGTGAAAATGACCCGCGCGTGATTTTCGAATTTTCTCGCTCGTTCTGTACACCGCAACGATTTTATCCACTTTCCTGCAGTGTGGGCATAGCAGCCACCGCGGGGTATTTAGTAAATACTCGTCGCCGTCGGGAAAGCGAATCTTTATGTATAGGTGTTGAGTAAACTGGACAAGGGGAGTATCGGGGGGTACGGGCCGCGCCTGTATAATTAACGTAAATCGTCATCGGATTACGTCACGCGTGCCCGGGCGCACTTCGCCCCGATGATGATACTACCGGGCGTTTCAAGCGAATTACTTCGCTCCGCTTGGATCAGCCCCGACCGCATTCGCTCGATCTATCTATCGGGTCTCTGTGATTTCCCCCGATCGTCGGGATGGCCCGATTAAAAACTGCCGGCAAAGTTCTTTGGCGAAACCGACTCCCCCCTTCCCAACCACTATCGCACGGATACTCTGCTGCGAGCTGGGCGCGTTAGTGCCGGCGATTGTCGTTTTTCGCGACTAGACGTATGACGCATCTGACAATGTAAATAATTCAAGCATCAATTACGCAAATTGTGCTCCCTTCCCTTCGCCACTTTTCGGTCTCACCCCCCCTCTCCTGCTGTCGAAACGTTACGCGTCGTTTCATTTTCGCGGTATGACTTGCGCGACCCCTCGATTTCGTCGGTATATACTCAGAGGGGGGGGGGGAGGGGGTGACATGGAGAGTAACAGTTTCTCTAATAACTAGTCTGAGCGAAGCCAGCGGTGCCGGGGCTTTTTTTCAACTCGTTTTCATGACGAAATGCACTTAGGCTCGTTGTGTGACGCCTCTGCGTTAGCCCCGCGCAAACACGACGGACAGGGCACGCGTATCGGGTGGGACGAAAACGCCGGGTATGAGTTGATGCATTCAACGAGCTCACCGGTGGCGAACTAGGGGTTGGGAAAGGCAATCCCGGCTAGAAAGAGAAAGCGGTGGAAAGTAATCTAATAAGGAGGTTTGTTGCGCAAGGCACCAACTTTTTCCCCTCTTATTTTTTTTTCATTTACTTTTTTTTTTTCCTTGGACGAGTACAGGGAAGCCGAAGGTCTCTGGTCGTTACGCTTTCGACATCATTAGTGTAATTGCGGGAGGTGGTATGATTCAATAGTCGCCTGTGTGTTATTTTTAGGAAGAGCTATTAAGAGCGTTATGGATTTTTATTAGACACGGACGACTGGATTATGGATCGATCTAGTGTTTCCTGTCGTATCCAATCTGGGGCGATACTTTGCTGTAAACGTAAAACTGTTTACGGTAGTACATAAAAATTATTTTTTGTACTTTTATGAGCAACTATAGATTTTGGCATTAGCGGTATGATTTGAGGCCTCGATATTTATCTTAAGTTATTATATAAAAAACTTTTAAAACTCATTTTTTCTTATTTTGTATTCTTTGCTCATGCCACAGTCACTCGTAATTATAAAGTCAACATTGAATTTGTATTATGTCGCAAACTTGACTCGACGAACGTCATGAACGCGACAATGCCAATACCCCACCCTCCTGAAATCTAATCCCGAACTAATTTCGAAGGCCGAGCGGATATCGCGCGAACACAGCGGCGCGACCGCTAATTTTTCGCCTGTGCAGCGGCAGGATCATGCAGGCATCTTCGGTCGCAGCTGCGCTTGCGCATCGCCGCTCTAAGCCGATGCGCTTTACAGCCCGGAATCTGGCCGACGACTGCGAACACACGCCGAGGCTCTAATTCACGCTAATCTAATTTGCTCGCGAGAGCAAAGCCGGGCCCCATCCTACCGACGCGTGCGCCTCCTAAAGCGCATCTTACGCACAAAAGCCTCGGGAGCATCGTGCCTGCTACGCTTTGGCTGTGTGCGTTAATTCAACCGTCGAGACAGGGGGTGAGGGAGGGACTCATGCCTCGTTTTCCATAAAGTGCCGGTGTGGGTTATGTATTATCGATCACGTGGGGAGGGTACTCGCGGTCCGTCGGGCACCGAGCCCCTTTAATCGCGTGCTCATTGCGCTGCCGCCGAGACAAGTGATGCTTCGCTGCGAAGTTCATTGCTTTCGATTTACGAATGGTGCCTTTAAATTCTGATTAGAAATTTGTATTTCAAATCATTAGTCTTGATTATAAAAAAGAACTTGTAAAGACAATAGTATTCTTACAGTATTGATTCAATACAGAAAAATGTCCGCGTAAAAATTACTACAGAGTTTATTAGAATTTATTAAATAACTATACTATACTATCTGAACAAGTAGTGACAGACTCATCTTCTGAAAAATATTACTATATTTAATAGTAAAATTTACTGTACGTATAATATGAAAATTTACAATATTATTTAATAAATTTTACTATAATGTATAGTCATTTTTTCAGAATTAGTGTGCGACTATAGAACCTACTAGGAACTATAAGTTAGTCTATAGACATTTCTCTCAATATACCGTTATTTACATCTTTTAATTTAAGCTACTTAAAATAAAATGTATGCATGTACTGTTACAAAATATCAACGGTTCTCGAGAAATTAACAAAATCGTAACATTAGACCGGAGAGCGAGGCATCCAAAACGCCCTTAAGCTCATTGGCCGTATCAGTTCGCCGACTGCCGCCGGCTTCGTACAGTATCACACGGGGGTCGACTCTCTCTGTCTCTCTCTCTCGGCCGCGCCATCCATTTGCCGGGAAATGCAATAATTGCGAATTGTAATGGCCCGGGCGCTGCAGAGCCGAGCCCCATTAAGGCAACCCAAGGCACGCCGACGCGCGAAAGTCCCTTTTCCATCCGACGCTGCCCAGGCCTCGCGCGACTGTTTTGCGCGCTGTCGGAAAGACGCCCGACTGCCAGTCCGCTTCGCGCGTTCGCTAAGTGTCTCAGGAATTCCTGACTATAGGCGTTAGCGGAGACGTGCGAAATTCGCTGCGCTCCTTTAATTGCGAGCGGTGCTCTTTTTAAACGCCAAGTTCACCCCCCCCCCCTTCCCCCTCTCCCAACGAAGTGGTGGATCTCACGCGCACAAAGTAAATTTTTGAGTTTGTTTTACGGGCTTGTCAGTCAGCGCGAAACACAAGCTCAGCAGCGGTGAATGAAATTTCTATGGGCAATTGTTTCATCATCCGGGAACAGCGAGATAGCAGGACCAAAATATCCAAAATGTCCATTAAATTTTAACAGGCGGGAGACAGTGTAACTCTCTGCACAATGCACGAGCGCACGACGTGCAAACTTCGCTTTACCGTATTACAACACACCCGATGCTCGCCTAAAAACTAATTGAATACGTATATATTTAATTCTTACATCGTTTCATTAGACTTTGATGAGATGTGAAATTAACTAACAATCTACTATACTTTGATTGGAACTTTTAAAAAATTGATACAAATCTGAAGTTTAATTAGTATTAAAATTAATAGAATTTGCTTCACTAATCTTAAGTAGTACCTAATAACACTACTTATTTTTATGGATTTTTAGTAAAAGAGATTGTAAAAAATCTTTAAAAATCAGTTTTTAACTATACACCTTTCACAAGAAGAGTGCATAAAATGTGTAAACATCCATCGGAGTTATTAAAAAAAAAAAAAAAAAAAAAAAAAACGTAAACGTTTGCCTAGCAATTACTGGCCTTCTTGGTGCACATATTTCACGGGCAAATAGTTTGGCGAGCGCGCGCCGTGTATATGTAGCTCGCTCAGTGCTCCCATGCAACAAAGTTGCGCGGCGTTAAATCCGCGATGCACTTTGGCCGACGCGTCGGCGTACACGTCCATATGTATTTCGTATAAACGTTTTCAGTGTTATCTGGGCGCGAGCGCGAGAAAATCCGGGAACAGGCAGCCGACGACGAACGGCCTGACGGGATGTATATATATATCTATATATACTGCGCGCGCCGTAATACTTTCAAAGAGACAGGAACTCCGGGCGCCGTGGTAATAGCCGGAGCGACACGCTCACGGGCTGCGCGCCGCTATTTTCCTTATGGCTTGTCGCGCCACCGGTTATATACCTCCCTCCGACCTCGCACCTTCCTCTCCCAGTGTACGCGCGTCGAGAGCAACTTCTAACTCTCCGCGCGTCGTTGTTGGCTGTTGCCGATTCTTTTCTTTTTTTTCCTCGGGGAGATATCCTTCTGCGCTTTTAATTGCCACTCTCACCGTGTATATTTCCGGAAAGCATTTTGCGCTGTTGTTCGCTTAATAAATTGTGCACGCGGTATGCACGGCTGGTCGTGCGTTTTTGGCGGATGGTATTCTCTGTGTCTGAGGTTACTTTTGGAAACTACGCAAATGCACGAAGCTTTCACAGTGATTTATTGAGATTTTCCTGCTTTTTCGGATTTCTGTATTGTGTAATTTCTATTAAATACATTTTTTATCTCGTGCTATTAAAATACACGCTTTTAAATTATGTATAGGATATAAGGTTTAAATGCCTTTATAAGAATTATAAATCCGATACACTCCCAATTTTTATAAAAACGATTAATCCATATCTCACTTAGTCCTCTAAAAAATCCTTAAATACCTCAAATATCTCGTATAATTAAGCATTCGCATAACTCGCTGCTTCCTCGTTGCCTCACGGACCAAAGCGCGCCTTGGAGTTTCGGGAGTCCAACACGTCGTGCGGCAGCTGATCAAACATAAATATCGTTAGAGGCGTGCGCCCGCGCATCAGACGGACGAGGAGAGGTTAATGTATTTACGTTGGCCGGCGATGTCGGGCGCGCCACTATTTCGCCGACGAGCTTTTCTCGCGCGCGCGTATATATCCACACGCTCCCCAGGGCGATTAATGGGCCGGCATGAAATACGCGCAGCTTTTTCTCGTCCCCTCCCCGTCCTCCTTTTTATTGCCGTCTTCAAATTGTCCGCGCGAAAAAAGGCGACTCCGTGCTCCTTAACGGTCCCGCCCGTTAACTACTTGGAATAAGATCTTCGCGTCGTTCGTCACCTTTATATGCGAGCGCATTGTCGGGGAGACATGGGAATAGGGACGCGTGTGCGGAATTCGGACAGATATATGTGCTATCGGTCGCGCAAGTAGCGCTTCGTCTTTTCTTTTTTTTTTTTTTTTTGTTCTCGCTCGCGCTAAAGGAAGCTGGTTTTTGGCGCGCTGTAGCATCGAGGGAAGAGCGCGAGCGCACCCGGCGAAATTTTCGAATAGTTTACGACGGACGCGGGCAATCAGATATTGCGAGAGGCGAGGCGGGAGAGGGAATTCCTCGGCGGGATTTGCGAAAATAACTTTGGCGGAGAAGCTCGTTGACCGATAAGCGCCGGAGCTTACAAAATTAGAATCGAACAATGTGCGAAGGTACTTGGGGAAAAAGCTCTTCTGCCCGGTTGATTTACTGATATTTTTTTAAAAAGGACAAAAGATAAAAAGGAAATCTATTAAAACTTACGTACAAAATAAGTTTTTCATAAATTCAAAAAGGTGATTAAGCTATTACGAAATGAAATTACATTCGCTAATTGATGATACGAAGTAAAACAATTACTTTTCGCAGCTTAAATTACGCTTTCATATTAAATTAAAAAAAAATTGAATTGACTGCAAGGGTAGGCTAATTTCATGTAGCGAGAGCTCTTGAAAAAAGAAAAAAATAAAAGAAAAGCAAAGCGCCGGCCGGGGAAGCTCCGTGGAATTGATACAAACGAGAAAAGGAGATTAGACGAAAAGTTTTTGTCCCGCGCGCGAGCCGGCGGGACGTGTAAGAAAATAAAGTAGGAAAACTCGAGCGTCTGCCGCACGGCGTCCTCCCCCCTCCCAGCCGAGTGAATTTGTACGGCAAACGGCGGAAGTGGCGGAAGACGGTAGGTGAGATTTAGGGGTTGACAGTCGACGTTATTTCCCATGGTCTCGCGAGGGAAGCTCTCTAGCGCCGCGCGCTCCCGCTCGAGCGAGCGAGCGAGAAAGACAGAGACAGAGCGAGGCAGTCGGCGAACGAAGCGAAGCTCCGGGGGTCTTTCGGATGACGCTGGTCACGGGCCGCTTGCTGCCCGGGACTTTAAGTGACGTTTATGAGAATGTATTAGTACCCGCGTAATTATAATGGTTCTCCGTGCCATTACCCTCCCCAGTCCCCTGCCGCCTCGCGGCGTTTTACGTTGCGCGCTCCTGCGGAGGCGGAGGATGAGGGAGTCGCCTCTCCCTACCCTCTCGATTTCCCTTAGATTCGTCGCTCGTTTAAGGCTTCGCTCGGCTGCGCGGGAGCTCGTGTTTTCCGCAACCAGTGTGTACGCGCGCAAGCTCGTTTCTATGCGGGATGAGGGTTATGGCTTGCAAGCTGCAACCTAATAGTTATCGTTAGTTTGAGAGGGTAATGCAGTCACCCGTTGTTTGCATAACAAATTACCTTGAGCCACCTTCGACTAACTAGTTTCTAACATATCTTCAAATTACAAAAATAAAATTGACGATCTATATGTAAGCCCTTCTAACGTTGCAAATTCCTTTTCTGTTTCAGGTGAGTTTACGAAAAAGAAAGTAACTATAAACGTCCGTCGATGGTACGTGTAAGTCACGTTTCGATTTCCATTATTATATTTTTATCTCGAAATATCCTTCATTCCGGAGCAAGAATAAGACGAGGGTAAAGAGAGGAAAAAAAAGAAGGGAAGGAAAGAAAGGAGCTGAGTGTTTCCGGGAAAAGGCGTATCACGTGCAAGAGGTAAAGGAGAAAAGAAGCGAGAGATCGGAGGAGGGCATCCACGTCGTTCGATTCGCGCCAGATTTAACGCGCGCGCGGAGTCCGAAGATGACGCGCGCGGCCAGGCGCTCGCATGATACCTCGAGACGTGACGTGGATGAAAGGGGGTGAGTCGCCTCGAGGAACAGGCGGGAGATGGGGAGGACGAGTGGGCGGCTGCCTCGGCCGGAGCCTCCGCTCGGCGGAGGAGCTATAAGAAATTATTGCGGTACGATCGACAAACGGCGACTACGTGGCTGCACTCCTCAAAGAGTCCCTTTCCCCGCCTCCACCTTTGTCTCCTCGCTTCCTCTTTATTTTCGCGCGGCGACGACAAGATCCTCCGGGGCGCGTCCGTCGCCTCTTCTTTGCACCCCGCGAATGGCAAAGGAGGCGAGAGAGCCCGGCCTCGTCAATATATAATGCTTAAGACGCGCGGCGGCGGGCCCATCTTTTTCGCGAGCTCGCTCCCTCCGCGGCATACGTGAAATCGACGATTTTTCCCGGGCGCCCTTCGAGCTCCTCACTTTTTCATTGCGGCTGGCGTGCTCGCCCGGCGCAAAGAAGCTTGCGCGAGAAATAAACGGCCTTGAGGCGCTAGCATATAGATTCCTGCTCAGCAATGCGAGAGACATTCCGCGCTAGAGAATCGCTTGAAATTTTTAAGCTACGTCTGTCGTTCGCGCACGAAAGCCCACCGCCACCCCCGGGCGTTTTATCGCGCGCCCGAGTCGCTCCGTATATACGCGCCCTCGAAGCGCACCTTTATTAATGAAATATATACGCCCGGGCGGCCGAGCGGCTCTGACCTCGAATTCGAAATTTCGCGCGGCAAGGATCGTCTACTGAATTTTTCGCCAACGTAATATCGAGCAACCTACTTTCTTCCTCTTTTTTCGAGCTTTGTTTCGAGCTTTGCTCTCCAAATTCCACGCAAGTCCCTACAGACACGTGCTTCTTTCCTTTTGATTAAAATATTCCTTATTTACCTTGTCCTTTGATTGCTCTGGCCTTTCCGATCGCGTACACCGTTACCCATTTAGGATGTTCTCGAGAAGAGCCGAGGCACAAGAAACGTACACGGCGAATGTAAATCGAAAATGCAGCCAAGAGAAGGAGAGCCGGTCATTCCGTCGAAGTCGTCTCGCGGCGCGAATAACAGCTCGGACCGGGCGAGCCGAGGGAGGTCCCTGCGGTCGTTTCGGACATGCTTTTCCGAGTCGACAAAGTCGCACGCCCAACCCTCGAGCAGCCAGGGCAATAAGGCAATCTCATCTGGCGATCCGTCGCGTCATCCCTCGGTATCGCCGTCACGTACGAGACGCGAGCCGTGCGCTCGCTCACCTCCGCGCGTCTTGATGCGATTAAAGTTACGAGTCCGTAACGATGCTTGCCTTGGCTCTCGTTCCCGGTTGACTCGAGGCGAGATCCTCGGAGCCACCCCTTTGTCTGGGTCGCGCCGCTGGCTGCGTGCCTTGTTTACCATATACAGCAACGTCTTCGTCGACTGCACACGCCGGTAGCGTAAAACACTCCTCCCCCGGCCTCCCCCTTTGCCGGTTTCGCTGATATTGTTAATTTCGGTCGAAGTGCCGTTTTCATTTCCGCGGTACGACGCGGCCATTTTATTCCGGCGGAACTTGCTCTTATTAAATTTTCATAATTTACGTGACTAGACCTCAAACCCACGGTTTAACAGTTTAATTGATAGCCTTGTAAATAAACTGGGTTACGTTTAGTGGCAGCTCGTTTTATACGGAGGATTAAGCGGGCGGCGATTAAAGAGAGGCTGTCGCTCGAGGGAAGATATAAACCGCTGGACGCAAATCTTCGAAAAGCGCGAAAAAAAAAATCTTCGAGACGCGATCGTATACAAACGCGCAAACACGCGACCGAGCAAATTTGCCCGTCGGACTAAGACTTGAAATGCGAGTGTTTGCGGAGGAGGCAGGAAGCGAAAAAGCCGTGGGGCGAGTGTGTGCGCACCTGTGCCGGCGACGAGAACTGGCCGCGGGAAAAACGCTTCGCGCGACCACGTACCTTCTTGCGCGATTGGAAAAGCCATCCCCTTTACGAGCTGGCGGGACCAGAGGACGGGGGGCGAGATCTCGGGAGGGATCGGGGGCGGCTGCGGAACTCGCCGAAGCTCGCCGGAAATTTGCCGGACCCGAGAAAACAGTTCGCTGGGAGAGAAAACGGAGGTATCAAAAGAAACTTCGCCCTCGTTGGCTTAGCCTCCCTCCCTTCTCTTTATCTCGCTCTTTTTTTCACTCGTCGTCAGCTTTTTATTTGAAGAGGAAAGACGCGTTTTTCTCCGTTTGCGAAGCGTCCTTTTTCCTCCGCGGCCCGAAACTCGACAAGAAGCTACGGTCGCCTTGCACTCTTGCAAATTTATGTATTTCCTGGAAAAGTTTCGCTACTTATTTTTTAAATGCTGCAGTTGGATTTTTAATTCGCATTTCTGTATATATTCATTATTTTTAATTAATTAATTCAACTACTTACATTTTGATCTTATAGAAGCACTCTAGCTGAGTCCACTTTATGTAAATATTTGAATCGTTATAATTGGCCGATAACAGAAATCTTTTGTTATTTCATAGAAAAACATAAGCTGCGGAAAAGAAAAACAATATTGCGCTAATCCCGTCTGGAAATGCAAACGCAGGCGCCGTAAAAAACTGCGAGCGTGGAAAATTTACGCGGCCGCGCAATGCGGAATCCGTAAGAGCGTTCGTGCAAATAACGCCTTGAAATTTCCGTCGCTCTCTCTCCCTCGACCTCTTAAATCCGCCTCGATCGCGCGGCGAGCCTTTTTGCCGCAGCCCGGGGGCCCTGCCATATGAAAAAACTTGGCGAAACAGGGATTAAAGTAGCCGCCGGCTAAAGTCTCCGAGCGTCGACGTCGCTCTCTGCTACCATCAGGCATGGGGTGAAGCGGGGTAGGGGGCAGTTGAAACCCAGCACCGGCACGAACTCGCGGAGTTACGTAGCTGGAGCCGCGGCGTTTACGTCCCAACCCGTACGTGTCCTCCTCGCGCCCACTATTCTACGTCGAAACTCGTCCGCGAGCGTACGTCACGTTCGCGTGATAAATGAAATTTCTGTCAGCGCGGCGCACGGTAACGCAGGTGTAACCTAATAAGGCGGTCAGGCCGCTCTTTTTTCCTCCTCTATTTTTCCGGTTCGGCGTGGCCCTCGATGGAGGGATGCTTCTCTTCCGGCCGGATGATCGGCCGATTCAGGTGGTTAGACGCGCACGTAGCAGTCTTCGGGCGGAGTGACTGACGTTTCTCTTCTCGCCGCGGCATAGCCACTCACCTCGCGGAGAGAGTCTGCGCTCGTTTTGCCGATAAGCCTGCCGCGTTCGCGAGGGGGGATGTTCAATAAGTACCTGACGCCGCCATGCAGACAAGATTATCCTGTCTTCCCTGCTCCTCTTTTTTTCTCGACTCTCGGCGGTGGAAGACACGCGCATCAAGCGCTTAAAGAATGACTCGGCTTCACGCTGAAGTGCCGAGATTCCGCGGTTATTTTTTTTTTCTTTTCAAGACGTCGGCCTTCGCCGGCGGGATGTGTTTGCCTTTTTTACGCCGAGGATGTTGACTACCTAGTGAGATATCGCTGCTTTTCTGCTTCTAAGCTCCTACCTTTTGCTCGGCTTAGGTGACTTTACCGACGTCTTTACTAAATTTTCTTGGCGATAAGAGCGGAAGTTTTAACTTACCTTGTAGAACTTGCTTTTTTCATTTTGTCCGGTAAATTTTTTTAAAGGAAAAATTATTATGAATAGCTTCATAAATTTCTGATCGCGTAAAGTTTGTCTGCGGCAAAAAAAAAAAAGGAGAAAATGTAATTTTCCCCTGCCCGCGCGTAACTCGAATAAATCGATCCAATCTCGTGAAATTTATTAAATTAAAAAGATCTACGATTCACTTAAAAAACGAGCATAATCAACTGTGTATATATAACTAACTATAACTTACCTTATTTTCAAGATTACTTCCATTTAGAGTCCCACGACATGAGTTATACGGAAAAAAAGTTTGTCGCGTTGAATTTCATTAAATTATAATCTCGAGAGCAGGAGAGAAGGCGTAAGCGAGAGGAAAGAAAGAGAGAGAGAAAGTGGGGAGAACCATCGAGCTCGCCATAAAAACCGGGCCTCTTGCACCCCGCGGCAAGATTGGATCAGGCTGGCCATTTATTCCCCTGGTCTCGCGCCCTCGTTCACCAATACCAACAAAATTCGCAAAGAATATTTAAGAAGTTGGCCCTCTACCCCCTCCCCCAGCAGCACTCAGCCTCCGGAGATTTAAATGAACCAGTTATTGGACCTGAAGCTCCCCCTCGTCGCGGCTCGAGTTTTGTTTCGCGCTCGTGCGAGAGAAACTTCAATTTCGCCCAGCGCTAGAGCGGCGGAAGTTCCGCGGCGACTTTTCCCATTGACGCACGGGGCGTGTGGGGAGCGGTGCCGGGGGAAGGTGGAAAAAGCCGAGGCGCGCAAAGGTGACGAGTCTACAATTTCGTCACGTGCGCCCCGTAAGTTTTCGCGCCTCTAAGTAAGAAGTAAGAAGCTCGGCGTGCGCGCGGCCCGCGCACTCGAATCCCTAAGTACCCGCGGATAGAGAGACGATGAAGATGAAGAGGCGCGGGAGAGAGCGAGAAAGATAGGCGCTGGGTAGAGGGGCTAACTTGACAAGTGGGAGGTGCTCGGCTGCCGTGAGCGCGGCGGCTACTGTATATATAGAGACGGTGGTGGTGCGCGGCGGTCAGGCGTGGTCGGCATACCAAATCCGCGGGGTATTCTGGTCATGTACCCAGGCGGGGGCCGCAGCTTCTAACAGGACCGCCGCGGCGCGGAGAGCCCCAGCCGGGGGCGGTATTAATTGGCTTACGAGGCGACACTCATTAGCACTTTGAGTACGAGGGGATGACCTGCGCCGTCCACACCTTCGCCTCTCTTCTCCTGCCCCCTGTTTCTTCTCCCTTACCTACCTCCTACGGGAGAAAGAAGGAAGAACCCACCCACGCTCCTTCCGTGCTTTTTATCACTCTTTTTGTTCCCTCGCGTACCCGCTTTATTTCTCCACGCGAGTTCTCGCTCGCTTTAGTTGCGCCGTTTCCGTTATATTTCTCGGGCGTCACGCGCCGAGGCGGCCCCGCGCGGTAATGCGATCGTCGATGCTGAGGCAGCTCTCGGCTCAACAGTCGAAGTGTAGACGACGCTCGTTACATCGCAATTTCGCCGGCGCTTCCACGAAGCCTTAACTCGGAACTCGCTGGCAGACGTGCGCGAGGCGAGCTTAGCGAGCTGCGGAACTCTCGTATATCTTTTTCGGATGGATAATTAGCCTCGACAATGCGCCTTCGAAAACTTTCATCCTTGTTAATTTCAGTGTGTTATCTCCCCGGCTCCGGCACGTTCCGCCGATATTTTCTATTTGAAAAACCATTGGGCGCTAATTACTATCGTTCGAAATTTCTTTGAATCCCTATTGTGCAGAATTGCAGCATTGTACCACACAGTGTACAACAACATAAAGCTCCGCTAAATTAATTATAACTCGAACGAGTGAAGTTTCCAGTTCAAGCACTTCGTAATTATCGGCCCAATAAAAATTCTAATTTCATACTCGCCGCTCAATTAGCAAGAGAGCGAGAGCAATCCTCGCTGGAGCATAAAATTCCGAGCTATAAATCAGTAAGCCCCCTCGACCACGGGTAGCAGCGCACTATCGAGATTTATCCCAAGCCCCGGCAACGGAGGAGCAGCCCCAACCCTGCCCGATCCTTTCCGATCGGCGAACCGCCGGGCGCCCCTAATCTCCATTGCGCGCGTACCCAGGAGCCAGTCCGCGGGGAGGCGGTCACCGCGTGTGTGCACACTGCAGCGTTCGATCGCCGTACGCACTGGATTCGCATATTTGCGGCTCTCCCCCACGGCGCGTCCAATTCGATCACCATATCGCGGCGAGGGAGACGCGGGGGTGGCTGGAAAGGGGCGTACAGTGTACACGAAAGCATCCTCGACCTTGCAGAACGCAACGAAGGCGCGTACAATGCGCGGCCTCCCCCCTCTCCTCTCCCGAGACAATGTTGCTCGATAAGGCATTGTTCGCTCGCCTCGCAATGGGCGCGCCCACCCGCGCGTCTGCGTGCGCGCACTTGACGGTTCCTCGCTCACCCGCCGGAATCATCATTTATTAATCCGACTATATCGCGGTGCACGCGGACTCGTTCTTGGCCCGGAGAGCTGCATGAATAAAGTCATCCGCCGCGATAACGGATGGGTGCTCTTGCCAGTTGCGGAGGAATTAAATTCCCGGGGATCTTTCCAGGACGATGACGAATGCACGCACAAGTACGGAGATTTCGTTGGTTCCTTTGTTCGCGCGCGAAATTCCTCGAGGAAAGTATTCTGCGTAGGCGCTCGCGCGCGGAGCTTCGCCGGCGGGGTTTGTTGCATCGATCCACCGCCGCGGCTTTAATGAGATCGGGCTATCGGATAACCGTTGCATTTATTTCAATATTGCAATCGTAATTGGAACCAGCTTTTGAACTCCGCGGCCGTATGCGTTATTTATCAAACGGTTAATGATACAGCCCGCGGGCCGAGTCGTTCGCGCGATAAATTATTAAAATTCTCGATTACCGGCTTGTTTAACATTGATAAATATTTCCGCAAGTATGTCGGATCGCCGCTGTATAAAAAAAAATCCCATATCGAATTCTCGCGGTCCGCCGAGGGGAGGATGAGTTCGAGAATTCGATACCGCAGCGGTCAACCTATTTATCGGGCGAACTTTTCGGCCTAATAAACGCACACCCCCTTGACTCGACAGCTGTGTGCGGCCGACGGGAAAAGCCGCGTTAAACGGGCGAGGACAGCGCGGAATTCCATTTTCGTCGAAGGCAGCAATTAAAAAAAAAGAAGGAAGAGCGAGCCTCCTTCCGCCAGTCGCGTAACAAAAAGGATGCTCGACAGTTAACAGACGAGGCGGGAAAAAATGCGAAATTCCGAACAATACAACATAAATTAATTGCGCGGGTCTCATTATGGCCGTAGCTCGTGCGTGGCTCTCTCGACGCGAGATAAAATCAGGCACATCAATTTAAACCCATGCGGATATTCCCCCCCGCGCGCCCGTTGGATATATCGGCCGTGCGGCTTGCATATACATAAAACTCCTCGGCGAAAATCCTTCGGAGAGAGTCTATATTTAAAAGCGGCGCTTCCCACACACATCCTCTCGTTTAAGGCCTGCGGAGAGCGGCCTGTCGATTGGCGTCGATTCGATTTACATGAGGAGGGGGAGGGGGATCGAAGCTGCCGCCGCCGTAAGGATGCGGCCCGAGCCCCGGCCCCCCGATTCGAGAACAAGGACGCGAGTAGCGAGGGACCAACCTGCCACTGACGCTCACTTAGTTGCCAGAGATTTTACTCCCTCCTCGAGTTCGCCCGTACCTCTCCTCGGCTCTTTCTCCGTATAGTTCACCGCATTCTATCTCCAAGTCGAAGTAGACGTTTTCTGTATCCGACGTGCCCGGTTCTCTTCTTCCTCTCACGCCTCCTCTTTGTCCTCTGCTCGTCCCGGTGTGTGCAGGTCTCCGGCGGGGATTTTCGGGCTGGAGTCGCTGGACCGCTTTAACGAATCCGTCTGGACCGCGGAATTGGCGAAAAAGCCATGCGGTACAGCGGAAGGGCAACAGGGAAGCCCGATGAACTAGAGGAGTCCGCCGGCGGGATGTTTCTCGGGTGAGCGCGATTCATTCACTGTGCGCCGCCCCCTCGGACGGTCGTCTCTCGCGTCGCAGCCTCCTTCGTGCGCTCATAGTCCGCAGCTCCCTGCCAGCCTGGAATTCGGCGGAGTTCGAGGAATTCGACCGAGACTCGCGATAAGCGGAGGCGAGGGCGGCGACGCCTACGCTTTCTCCGGGCATTTTATTAAGAATATTTTCGTAAGCGGTCCTCTGCTCGACGCGCTCCTTTATTCGCTTTGCGGAGCCCTCTACGCGTGTCTCTCCACGCCGCAGTAAGCGTTTATTTTTTTTTTCGCGCTAGAGGTTCTATATGTTCGCGCGCGGGGGAAAATTATTCCACGCAAATTTTTATGGAAATTTCGTGTGCCTCGGCGCGGCGCTGAACGAAAGTTATTGCCGCGCGCTGCTCGGTGCTGCTCCTTACATTAGAGAATGAAAAAATTAATAAGGAGCCTTTCGTGATTTATTGTATGTTCCCATTTAAATATGAATGAATCTCATCCCGGGAGTTGCCGTAGCTTGCGGAAAATGCTGTAACTAAATATGAGGATTATGTCAGCTTTATGTCGATAAATTGTAAAATTTTAGCTCTCGCGCGACAAAAGAGGAAAGACTAAGGCGCGCTACTCGCTTTTGGCGCGAGCCTCGGAACGGCATTAGCTAATCAAGACCGTTGACATTTGAATATACAGGTCGGATGCGTGGTTTCCGCTTTGGGGAAACAATTACACGGCCATTAGCCGAAGGAGCCAGTCCGAAGATCCTAATTACAAACTGGTCGCGCAACCAGTTTCTCGCTCTCTCAAAACTTTCCAGAAAGCGCTCAACCGATTTTTCGCAACTGCGCGCGCGGTTTTTGTTACACGCCGGGTAGCCCAACAATTCGTTATTGTTCGCGTCGTGTGTTGGCACACACTTCCTTTGTAGAACAATCAAATATCCGTCTGTATCGAATGACTAAGTGTGCGCTCACGTGCAGATCATACGGGAAGCGGAGAAAAAGTCCCCATTGACGGGGCCGACTGGAGAGAGAGAGCCGGGGACACACATGAAAGAGCTCGCAAATCTGTTTGACGAGCGAGAGAGGGAGAGAGACGGACCTTCCGGGTTCTAGGCATCAGCGCTAGGCCGCGAATATAAAAGCAATTTCGTGCGACCCATGAATTTCGCAAGCGCGTCCCGCACGCGAAAAGGAGGCGCAAAAAAAGCGAGTCGAGGGCTGGAAGGGGAGCCTCGCCCTCCCGAACAAAGGACGGCCTTCCCACTCTTTCCGAAAAGTGCCTTTCAGAGGAGACTGCGCGCTCGTGTGCTTACACACGACGGCGGCTCCTTTTGAATCCGCGGCCGTACGGTCCCAGGACGGGAGGACGAGCGCCGGAGGAGGAGAAAAGTGGGTTAAATATGCAGGCTGTTTGCCGAGTCGTCGACGTTAGCGGCGGCGGTCCTCCATCGGTCTAATTGCGGCGCGACGCTCGCCAGGCCCACGGCGCTTTAATTGGGCCGCCGGCGTCGCCTTTCCCTAAACTCGTGCCAAACTGCGCCGACGGACAACGTAATCACGCGCACACGCCACCTCCCCGTCAAAGTGCACTCGACTCTATCTCTGTCGCTCTATGCCCCCTCCCCCTCCTCCTTCCCCCGACGCTCCTATCTGGCTCGCGAGCCCGCAAGTGCGCGTACACCGGCATGATTCGCATAACCCCGAGGCTCGAGGACAATTCAGCCGATTTTCGGCTCCGGCGACATTGCCGCGGACGCCCCGACGTTACACGCCCGCCCGGCTCTCGACGCTTCTGCCGCTGCGCCGTTGTGTACATTGTGCTGTGATGAATAATCGTTCGCGGCGTTGCGCTCTCATGCCTCGGGACTCGAACGCTTGATATTGTGCACAATTCCGTCATTTTGTGCGCCTCCAATTTCTCAATGATTCGGCCCTTTTTCTCCCTGACTCCGGTCATTGTTTGCTGGAAATCGTTGTTTTAACAACGATATCATTATTTTTCGATGTCATTTTTAACGTTTTTTTTTGTTTTTAAATTATTTATTTTTATGTGTTTCAGGTGAGTAATTTGATGCGTACGACCTAGCGATTTATCGATTAAAAATTCGTAAGTAAGAAAAAACAAAATAAATGAAAAATAAGCGGAAACGTTGTATGGTGAAGCAATAATTAAAATAAACAGAAATAACAGATGCTTGTTGTTCAAATTTTTCAGTTCTTTTTATTCTGAATAAGTAAATATTTTTAATACAAAAAAAATACTCGAGGAAGCAAATTTTATATTCGGAAAATAGAGCTTATTCCAATATGATATCATTTTTCAAAGAAATTCAATATCCATCTCGAAAGCGAAACTAATTCGAGCTTCACCGACAGCGCAAGATTTATGAAAGTAAAATTTGCATTGCCGGGAGAGAACAAAAATAATATTTTTAGCAGTGATTCTGCACTCAGGGTACGTTTTCTTTAATTTGATGCATAAAACCCATATTCCCGCCGCATAATAAGAAAAGAGCGCACTGGCCCGATTCCTTTTATCATTCACTTTGCTCGCATCCGGCTTTTCTTGATCTCTACCTAGGGCTCTATTCTTGACCCATTTTGTTGGAGGTTCGGGCGTCGCTTAGCCCTTGCTCCCACATATCCCGGACGCGTGCACTCCAATCTTAAACAGCCCATCAAGTCGAGTGGTCAGTCGTCTCATCCGCGGACCATTTTTCATCTTTCACCCCACGGACAGCGAGATCAGAAACAAAAGATATCGTTGCTGTAACGGATGACTATCGTTTCTCTCTCAACCCTCCGGCCTCGTGACTGCCGTCTTCCCCAACAGATGAGGCTGCCTAGCCACCCTACTGACTAATTCATAACCCGCCAAATTTTTGCCGCAGAACCTTCCTTTCTTCATCAATTCGTCATAACTCCGTTAATTGCGTCGATGTAAGCGCTTTGCATTTCAAATGTCGGAGAGAAAGAGAGAGACGGGGAGAGCATGACAAAACGAGAGCTTCCGCCCTTCGCAATGCGGCGGTGGAAAGGGGGCGGGTGTTCGATCGAGCTTACGTCGATATTTCACCGCGGAATAAATAACGCGCGAAATTTGATCAGCGCTCGTCCGGGAGACTTTTTATTTCTGAGCAGTCGTTTACGAAACGAGGAGGGCAGGCGCTCGCGGGGAAAAGCTCGCAAAACTGCCCCGGCCCCGAACGACATTTTAACTTGAATGAGATTCCGCGAGCTCGCGCATAAAATATGGTAATTCCTAAATAGATTTCTCCACGGCGGCGCGGCTCTCGCGTAACTCACTCGCGAAACGACGCATATCGAGGATTACTGCGGCAACCCGCTCCAACCCGCTCCGAAATATATATATATACACACATATAATACATATAAGTGTGTATATGTATATCTACATCAGGTCGTTCCGCGGGACTCTTTGCCCTCTCTCTTTCTCCGAGGAAACGACTGGCCATTTTGCGGAGAAAATGACCGTTTTAGGCGGAAGCGACTCCGGAGACGTTATACGCCGCGGCCCCGGCCTCCTTTATCGCCGCTAACCGATCGCTCTGAAGGCGACGTACCCTCTCTATCTTCGCCGGGCCGATATTGTCGCGGCCGTCCGCCGAATTAAAAAAGAGGAGGGGAGCCGCGATCGTCCCCAGGAGGAAGCGACCGAGAACGGGGAGACAATTTTGAGTGCGAAGCTTTTCACGTCGACCCTCCACCCCCACCTCCGCCGGCTCAATCTCGACGCGCGAGTTTCCCGAGCTGTCTCTTCCTCCTTTGCTGCGGCGAGGCGGAATCGCCGATCGTATCGGCCTTTTTCCCAGCCACTGACACGTTCTTTCGCGCCCGACTTCCATTCCGCCGAGAGCGCGCATTCACCCCCTTCAGCGGACGACGAAAGAAAGGAAGATCCAGCCTCGCAGATGTATCTCGGCGCCTCTTTCTTCGGCAGACTCTTTGATTTTCCCTCCGGAGAATGCTGACGGTGAGAGAGCGATGGCGACGTTGGAGGGGGGGGGGGGAGGCTTGAGCGTCGATTCGAACCGCAGATATGCAATTGTGCACTGATACGAGAGTGCCCGAATCGCGGCCTCTCAACTGTCTTATCGTGCGCTTTGTGGGATGTATGGATTTTAGAGACTGTCATCTGACAGTCGCGCACAATGGATTTTCGATTTCTCTGAGGATGCGCCGCTTTTTTCTCTCTACTTTGAGAATTACGACTGTTTTCATCGTGCGAAAACGGCGGTATTACGAATTTAATGGGTCACTTCTTGCGTATGTGTATTTTTACGTGGAAATTGAGTGTTAAAAATATGAAGTATTTCAATCGCCGCGATCAGTGATGTGTAAACTACCTGAAATATTTATATAGTTAATTTAATTTTCACGGGATTACGTTTTCCAATAAATCTATAATCAAACATAAATCATTTTACATTGTACATATTTAAATGCCCTTATAATTGACATCATCTCGCAATTTGTTTTAATAAGTAAATGAATTGATTTCATCGATTGCACCAGTTTCATTATTTGTATAGCCTCACTTATTTTATTAAAAATACAGAGTTTAATCTTTGATATGAATATAGTGGACATATATCAAACAAATTAACGGATTAACTTAACTATAATTAGCACTTTTTTCCAAATGACTTTACTTAGCGAAACTTTTCTTTAAGAACAATCGTTACAGTCTTTTGTATCTTCTGTATCTTCTTGCGTTAATTAAAACATGGGGTGAGAAGGGCTGACTCTGGAGTCCAAAAAACTTTTCTAATACTAGTCCTTAACGGCTATTTCTTTTAATAAGCGGTAAAAAAAAAGTGATTGGACGATTATACACTTTAGCCGAATCGTACCGTTTCGAAATGTCGCGGAATTAATTCGATACCGAGACACAATTCAATTTCGCGAAAACGCTCCAAAAGTTTCAGAAAATAAGATTACTTTTCACCACGATCTCACGTGATTGCCAGTAGAATCGGCGATTAGGCTGATGAAAAAGTTTCAATACTCCAAATTAATCTTACTACTTCCACCTCCTTGTTATTTCTGACGTTATGCGCTCGATTAACAATAATTCAGAAAAATATTGTAAACAATATTTTAGCGACAAACTCTTTTACCATATATCAATGCAAGATATTTAAAACGTTTCCCAAAATTTATTAAAAAAAACCTCCGATGGCCATTGTTATGCACACAAAATGAGAAAGTAGGTCCCTTACACAAACACAATTTACAAAATGCTATCAATAGCTTGTTTTTCCCGACCTAATGAAATTCTTTAAATTTCCAAAATAAAAATTTTATTAAAAATCCTCATGCCGCCATTGTTCCGGTTGAATTTCAAAAGAATGTAATAACCTTCCCCGCAGCTGCACAATAGAAATTGTTCCCGCGAGCTAGTAGACCATACGCGCGCGCGCAGCGGAATCGCATCCCGCAAAACGAGCCGGAACGCGGAATGGACAAACAGAGGGAACTCGAACGTGGAAAAGCTTCACGTGGAGCTTATATCAATCTCCCTCGCAGAGAGACAGAGAGAGAGAGAGAGAGAGAGAGAGAGAGAGAATGCGAGAGTCGGGTCGGCGATTCTCCGGCGAGCGATTTATCCTAACGATCCTTCCAGCGCGGCCTCGCATTGTTTCCTCGGCGGTTCGCGCGCGCATAAAGAAAACGCATTAACGGCGCGTATCGCCCGGCCGGCTGCGTAATCTCTCGCCGTGCGCCGGTAATCACCGCCATTACTCAGCCCCCCGCCCGGCCGCTTATCGGTCAGGCCCTTTTTTTTCGCCCGCCTTTATCGGACCCCGTCGGCCACGATAGCGCACTATACCCCTCCTCGATTCTATCGGCGACACCTGCATGCCCGCTCGCGCGAGCCCTCCCGTTTAAAGCGGAAAAGAGCGCGCGGGCGGCTCCTTCGGAGGAGACATTAATCATTTTCATCGACGCCGGGGCTCGATTACGCGCACGGACGGCGCTCCAGTGTAAAAAAAAAAATGTATATATAATATGCCTGGGTGACCTCGATCTATCTCCCTCCCCCCCCCTCTCTCTCTCTCTCTCTCCCTCTCGACAATAAGTGATTTCACCTTTCGATTTTTTTTTTGTATTGATAGTTCTTAATGGATATTGATTTTTTTTTAAAGTAAAAATGTGTAGGTTTACTTTTTTTTGGCTTTACGTGTTTTATTTTCTCTCTACTGTGCTCGCTGAGTGTAAAAAAAGAAAACAAAATTCGCTCCCTTTCGTTCTGACCGGATGATTTATAGAAAATATCAAATATTATATCTCGAGAGGAGCCAGGCGTTATGTAATTTCTTATTACGTACGTGCATGCACTCGGGAGGTTTACGATTTTTCGTGTCTTAATTTAGTACGCGCGATAACTGTCACCCAGGGGAATATACGGCGAATTTCGTGAATGCGCTCCACTACACCGTGAACAAAAAAAAAATGAATTTACCGTTCAGGCGAAAAAGCATCGTGTTTAATTTCTTTTTTTTTCCTGTGTTGAAACTGCGCTGGCGAGAACCTCGCGAAAAATCCGAAAAACCATCAAGTCCCTTTGAACAACTTTAATTAAAGCCCATAGCCCGGTCCAGCAAACCACACTCGAATGATTTGACGTTGGCATAAGGTTTATATATCCCTTTTGAAGAAAAAAAGGTCGCCAGTCTTAGGCGAGGGAAACAATTGGAAAGCAGCTTGTGCTGCGAGTGTATTTACATTCCCCGGGGGGCAAAGACGTCGCGTGAAATTAAGACAGAGGCCGGGGGGCTCCTAGGAAGTAAAAGGGTTCCCGCATAGTTCGTTCTTGCTCGCGAGAGAGTGAATTTATTCCACGTGATTAATAGAGAATAGGCCCTTTGTATTCCCACGTACGCGGGGCGGGTATATGGCCCGTCGAGCGTGGCGCCCTCGCAATTTGCCGAGGCTTCGCGGCACCGGTCCCTTAATGCTTAAGTATTTACTCCGCCTTATAGCGGCGGCTTTCTGTCGAGCCTCCATCGATTTTCCCCTTCCCCGCTCGTAATTAATAAATCGGGCGGCCCGAGCTATCGCGACCGTGCGGGCGCCTAGCCGACCGGGAAAGAAACGATTTGCATCGAGATTAAAGGCGGTGGAAAGCAATCGCCGGCGAAAATTCCGAGCTGTTCTTTTTTTCCTTCCCTATTCTCTCCAGCGACGTCGAAGGCCGGCGGTTCGTTGATTAATTTGTGGAGGACTATCAGTTCGCGCTTTTTCATTATGAATGCCATAGTTCTCTTTTTTTTTTATTTATTCACTCGCTATTATAATTCAGCTGGTAGCTTATTATTTTTAATATACAGTATCCTCTTTAATACTCGTTTATTACGGAGACCTAAACAGAATTAATATAATCTAATTAAACATAAGTTAAGAGCGTAATCTAATTATACGTAAGTAGTTAATAATAAGAAAAAAGAAAAAAGCGAATATTGCATATCTTCAGCAATAAGTCTTAATACCGCGAGAAAAGGGCTAAAGCAAAGCTGAAATAAGAGCAGGCAGGCATTTGCACTCGTTTCTCGCCGACGAAAAAGCACAGCGGGGATGATTAATTGGGAGAGAGCATAACGCTTAATGAGCTGCGGATTAAAGCTGGCTGCTTCCGGTGCTACCGCCGCCGTGAGAGCTATAGCTCCTGAAGCCGCCCGCGCGTTTTCTCTCCTCCACTCCTCCCTTTCCCGCTCTTCCCCTTTGCCCCTCCCGCAGCTTGACGGTAATAAGTATATACGCGCGTTCTTTAAAACGCCATGATCGATGTTTGCGCGGTCTCCTAGTCGATCAAACTCAGCTCCGGAGCTTTTTACACCCGATTTTTTTTCTTACCCCCTTCGCCGAATAATGGGGCGGTCCTCGAGCTTTACGAAACTTGCGTTATTGGATGGTTCGTTCTTTTTAACGCGTTGAGCGATTTTTATTTAACGAACGATCGGAAGCCGAGCGATGACTCAGTGCTTTCCGACTTCTCGACGTTAACGATTTATATTCGCTACTCGTGTTTATCGTGTTTTGATTGTCAATGAAAAATAAAAAAAAGGAAGGATTTACGTGTAGCGTAACACTTGACAGGTATTTTCCGTGCAGATAAGTTAGGCTTGCTCACGTTTCTTCAATTACGCCGCGGTTCGTATTTTCCCTGTACAAATTAAACATTGCAATGATACGTATTTCGTTTCGAGATCAAACGGAGCAGCTCTCCTTTGGATTAACAAATGACGTCATCAAATCGGTATATATATATCTATATGGTACCTGTCGGTGCAGCGAGCGTTCAATATTCTCGAACTCTTTGAGAGTGAAGACGTCGAGTGGCTGCGGCGCAGGAAAAAAAGGCCAAGAGCACGCCGGAGATGATCGAAGGGAGGACAAGATAAACGTCGACGACGTGGACTCTGTCATATATACATATATACACATTTTCCGTAGTAAAAACGCGCTTAATGTCGCGACGTATTATGCACGCGCTCGCGGCAGGAATAAGAGCAAAATCCGCGCCGCTCACTCCATCCTTATCGAGACGAGCGAAAGAGAGAGCCGCTCGTGACTTTTTATCTCCGCCGGGTAGACGGGGCATTTTTATCAATTTTCTCCCGGGGGTGTCGCGTCGTCTCCGCGCGACGCCCTGTGTGTATAGTCGAGGGGCCGCCCGCCAGCCCCCGAGACAGTGATCGAAAGCTTTGGCTTCAAGCGGCAGCGTGTGTCAATTGCTGCCTTGACTAATTCGCCAAGGGCGGCCGTTGACATACTTCGTGCCTCGAGACTCGTCGCCGCTCCTTCGAGCTCCTCACTTTTCCCCCCTTCCCTTCGACGTGATACGAGATTCTCGTGCAAACGATTTTTCTTACCTTCTTTACTCACCTTTTTTTTATTATTCTTAACATTATATCCGCGCTGAAATTAAATTTAGCAATTACTTTTGATTACAAGTGTTATTAATATAATGTTGCCTCATCTACAATTTAATGATAATAGTTTTGATAAATATTTTATAAAAAAAATTAAGTAAATCACTTCTTAATTTTTAGCTCTCTTATTTAATTTTTCTATTGTCATTTTGTAATAGTACTTTTCGATACGGGTGCGGAAGTTGATTATTTACCTCGTGCAACGGTTTGCGCCCGAGCGAAGCGAGGGTGAAAAGTCGCACGAGCTGAATAATCACTTACGCACCAGTATCGAACAATATTTTATAGCACGAGTTCCGAAAATTCGCATTAAAGTTGCGATTTTGAGGTTAGAGTGCTAAAAAAGGCTTTTAGCACTTTAAATGTTTCAACAAATAAATAAATAAATAAATAAATAAATTGTTAAAAAAATTTGTACTGGATGAACAAATGGTGCAAGAGAGTGCGGGTAAAGGCGCATTCAGCGTCCGAAACGGTGGGCAATGATTTTCACTCTTAAATTAGTGGGAGCCAGTGGAATTCTTTTAATGGCCGAACGGAGTGGTGGCAGCGAAAAGGGGACGTGGAGGAACCGGTCGCCCGTCTTTGACGATTCGCCGGAGGATCGCGCGTGCGTCTCTTGGCCGGCCGGCTCGCGCGACCCAGGAGACGCGGAAAAAACGAGCGCCAAGGCAAATATATGCGCTCGGGGGAGGGCAGGAGGCGGGCGATGGGGGGAAAAAACGCTCGTGAGAAGAGTACAGTCTGCGGCTTTCGGATTTTACCTGCAGATTACACGGTGCTGGCCGCGCACGTGGAGGGACCGCGCGGCCTTTTTCTGCACTCCGCTTCGTCGTCGTCGTCGTCGTCGTCGTTTTTTTTCGCTTCTCCGCCCACTCGGCCCGTAGTTTCGTAGCTCGCGCCGCTCGGGGAAAACCGGCTCGTGCAGCTCTCGGCGGCTCGGGGACCCTGGGCGAAAGTGCAACTTCGTCCCGGCTTGCTGTACGTTAATGTAGTTCTTTTTTCTTTTCTTCCCCTTTTTTAATGACTTCGAAAGTTATTGCGAAGAGCCGCTTTTCGAGGACATAAATTTCGTAAAGGATAAGCAAGTTTCGTTAACCAAAACTTGAACGAAAGGAGTGTCCGTCGCGCGCGACTCTTTTTTTCTCTCTCAATCAATTTTTTTTCTTTCTTTTCGTTTTTTTTTTAATCGATATCTTTAAATTATTTTCGTACGGCTATATAATAACCGTGTTTATTTAATCAGGAATAATTTTAAATTTATTACTCCCAGCGATTGAACTCGTTTAAAGAGTAATTACGAAAAAAGGGGTATATATAACGACTGGGAGGAAATAAAAATGGTCTGGACAACCCAAAATCAGCAGCAGCGATTGTACTTTTCGCGTGCATATGCACAGTTTCATCAGACATCGGTCAGATTAACGAATGTGAATATAAATTCGCCGGCGCAGTGGGTGAAAATCGAATGGACAGACGCGTCGGCCGACCAGAAAAAAAGAAGAGAGGGCCGAATGGTCGTGAAACGAGGCAAAAGAAAGAAATAAAAAAAGGAGCGTACAGCGAGAGAGAAAGAGAGAGAGGAAGGCGCGGGCAGACGCGCGAAAGCAGCGCGCCGATGGAAAGAAAGAGGTGCGCTCGGCATAGGAGGGAAGGAAGAATCGGAGGAGAAGAGAATGGGACGAAATCCCAACGCGAGGCGCGCAAAACCGGTCCTGCGGTCCTTATAATAATATCGCCGTCTCACTTGGCGACTCCCCCTTTCTCATTTCGCGCTCCTCGCTCCTTTCGGCCGAGCTCCCTCCCGTGTGCTGTGCGCACGTCTAAGGCCGCGTTCACATTGAGCCTCGGGCCTACATTTGCTCGGATTTCCGAAAATCCGGAGAGGAAGCCCCGAACTGGTTTCGCCGCTTCGCTCCCTCTGGCGCGTACATCAGGGATAGAAAGAGCTAAAGAGAGAGAGAGAGGAGAGGCGCGACAGATTGAATTTATTATCTTCCGTAATCCCGTTTCGCGCTCTTTTTTTTCCATGTTCCTCCCGCCGGTCCGTTTTATTTCGTCGTCGTTGCACGCGCCCGGCAATTCATTTGAATAATGCATTTCGAAAAGCTCGAATTTATCGCCGCCCGTAGCTCTCGGGTCAGCGGGTTTAATTTTCAGCGCAGTCGCGCGTTATTGCACACTCGCCGGCCGACTGAGCGCCTAGAGCCGGCGTCTCGGGGAAAAAGGCGATCGAGCGGGTTCGAATGATCTCGAATCGGCCGTCACACGCGGAAAACGTGGTGGCATTCGGTGCGCCGCCGCCTCCTCCCACGCGGCGGGACGGAGGTAAGAGGAGCGTCGCCTCGGAGGAGGTAGAAAACGAAGCCACAATGCACAGAAGATTGATTTACGTTGCTCGTTACGCGCTCCGCTGCTTCGCGAAGAGCCGGAGAGAGCGGGAGGAAGGGAGAAAGAAAAATAAATTGATAGGGCGTTTGGAGGTTGGCTCTGCCTCGTCTCTGCGACCTGAAGGTGAGGGGAGGGAAAATAGAGAGGGACCAAAGCGAAAGGTCGTCTCTTGAAGTGCACCGATTGAAATGACGTTAGACTTCCCTTTTCTCTCTATTTCGTTCTCTTTCTCGCGCGGTAAATTGGTACGACGAACGGAGAAACGGCGGTTAACGGGTGAAATAATTTTTGCGCATATTACTCGGCTGTCTCTCGGGTAAAGGAGGTAAAATAAAGGCTCGGATTTCGATGAATAAATAATAGTCATTTTAGCTGGTCTTTATCGAGGTGCTTATATTTCTCCTCCTCTCTTTTGTTTATAGTCTTCAAACTGCAGTTTCAAAGTCAGACATTTAAATCTTGAGTATCCTATACACAACGGAGTAATGCACAGCCCAGATAGCGCAATTTATGGACCTTTACAATTTACTACTCCGTATAACCTTAAATTTCTGAAACAGAATTATGGAGAAAAGATAGTCCCGCTAAAATCACAATACGCCGATACGTGCCAATTCACTTCTATCGCCCTGCTCGGATCGGACAACAACTTTATTTTTCTTTATCGGCCCTCCATAAGGTGATCTTAAGGAAACAAAAATTCTTCATCGTCACATTTAATCGCGAAATAAAACATACGCGGAAAATGAAATTCCCCTTGAAAAGCTCTAAACAAGGACGGACGCGGTAGAGGGTTTCGTCCGCAGCGGAAAAAAGGGACGAGGCGCGAGAGCGATAGCGGGTTCGGGTCATCCTTTGGTGGAGCCGTTTATCACCGCGCGAGCACTCACCTCCGGAGCCGATCGAGAAAATAGCGACTCCGCGGCAGCGTCTAACGCCGAAGATAGCCAAATGGCCCGGACGGATCCTTCCCCTCCCATTCGGTCGCCTTAGAAAGCGGACCCCGGTTATCGGCCGGCCGGCATCTCGCCTCAATAGCCCCGCGCCATTGAGTCGGCCGCACAATGGGAGTCGCTGCGAGCGGATCGCGCCTCTTTGCTCTCCAGGCTTTCCGGCCTGCTGCGCCGATTATTAGGACCTACCTCGACTTGGCCCGGGCTCATTTTCGCGCACTCGATCCTCCGAGACGAATTGCTTTGATGAAGAATCCAGCCCACCCCCCGCGGGATCGATCGGCCGTCGCGCCGTTCGCTGTTTACCGTTAATGCAAACGATTTTCGCGGAAGCAGATCAAACGATGTTTATTCATCGGCGTAAAAGCGCGTAATCGTTGCTGACTTTGCAATGTATGTATATTTCATTAATCGGAGGGAGCGTTTGCTCAAAATTACCGAGATTTTGATATCCGCATTTAATTCGATTGAAGGGTAAAAAGGGGGGAAAAAACGGAAAATCGTCGGTTACGGCAGCAGAGACGCGTGGCTAAACCAACCAAGGCTTTATTACATCAGCCGAACCGCTTAATTTTGCTGAAGTGACATTTTCCGGCGATACCCGAGACAAACAGCAGTGCGCAAGAGTAAATCTCACCGAGGGTAAGAGAGGCGGGGGTGCGCCGGGTTAATGTACGTCGGCTTGGAACGAGCATAAAACGAAATTGCGAAAATTCGAAGTCAACCAATAGTGCGGCGCAGGGGGTTAAGGGTGGGGGCGGACTAAGAGCTTGCGGGGTATACATCGTTTAGCGGAAAAATTGAAAAATTCCCCGGATCGTTACAGGCGGCGGCCCCTCGAACGCGAAAGCGAAGGATCCTAATAGACCATATCAGCGCGGGCGCGCGACGCCTTTTCTTATAACTTCGCCGGGGGGGGGGGGGGATAACCGAGCGCGTATATATATATAGATATATATATATTGGGAGACCCTTTCCCATTACCGGCGGCCGCTCGTATACTTCGATTTGGCCTAACGTGCCGAATCCCCGGCTCTTACGGCTTAGGTGCTTTTATGCGCGAGCCCGAGGCCCCTTCGTGGACGTGTGAACGGGCTTTGAAGTCAGATTACGCGACGCGGCGGGCGCATTGTTTGCGCCTGCGGTTCCTTCGCGCGAGCGCGCGAAAAGTAACGCGAGTTGACATTTACTCTTGGGGTGCGCTCGGTCGGGAAGTATATACGTATACAGCTCCTCGAGCGTTACTTCCGCCGTGTATGACCTGTTGACTCTATTATGCCTAGTTACCTCGTCGTCGATCTTTATTAGTCGCGCTCAGTGCATCTGGCTTTCAGCGAACTTCCTTCTATTCACGCTTTTCTCTCGTTTATTTTTAATTTCAATTTTTTTGTTCGGTGTATAATAGCTTGTATACACTTGCAGAGCGCTGGGCGTCATCTTTTATTCTCTCATCTTCTCCGACTTAAAGGATGTGCTTTCCGAAAAAGAAGTTTAATAAATGCGGTTTTGTTGACAAAAATATTTTGAAAACAGGGTATAAATCTCGAGGGGCTCAAAGAAAACTCGTTGCACAAGAAACTCGTTGCGGGGAATCCTCTATCAAAGGACCGCCGCGGCTATATCGTGCCCCATTGTGGCTCTTTTGTACAATGCAAAATTAAATTACTCCGTCTTTTCAAGTCTAAAATAATATGAAAATGAAGAGCCCGCGGAAAATGCAAACGGCGGCTTATCGTCCCGCGAGGAGGTATAGAGGTGGAGAAAAAAAAATGATCTCCCAGTCGTGCGCGAGTCCACCACTCGTTCACCGCATTAACCAGCTTATTTTCTTCATTACTCACCCATTATCGTTCTAAAAAAAAAAACTATGCCACAGCGGAGCAAAACGAAATAACCGGTCGTTCGCAAAAACGATCTCCTCGAAAGCTCACCAAAGGCGGCCTCCTCCTTCCCCCATCGGGGCAAATAGTATCAGCAGGTACAAAGGCGGACCGAGAGAGGAAAAAAGTCGACTCTTAGGTATTTTCGGCTCCTGTAATCCTCCGCGTCTTCAATCGGCCGGGCGAGTCCGCGGCGCCAAGAAAAATAACCCGTTCGCCGGGGCGCGTAATGCGGCACGTGTGTGCGCGCGCTTCGGCCTCCATTAGGGGGACAGGGGGTTCGGTGCATTTTTAGCCGGCGACTACGTGCGCGCGCTTTATGTATAAAATACATATACTAATCTGCAGTCGGGGCACGAAGGGAACGCGCGCGCCGGAGAGAGGAGCCCGAGAACGGGCGGACTCGGCCTCTCTCCGGCGGAATACAAAATTTCCCGCATTCAGATGGCCCGAGCGGGCGACAGAAATTGACTTTATTGAGGTTTATCGATCCGCAATATTGTGTCTCCCCTACCTACGACGCGCGCATTCCCGAGCACCGGCGCGTACGTACTCGCACATACGCCGGAGTTGTATTTCACGGGGCTGCCCTCCCCCGCAGTCGCCTTCCGCTCGTACGGACAGAGGAAAAGTTCCTTTATATATATGTTATGTGTATATATGCGCGTATACCGAACGGGGGCTTTTTTTTCTTCTTGCTGCGTGGTGTGCGTGCACCTCGGTGTCGGGTGCGTGCGGCGGACGTGATTCGCTGTCGCGTGAATTTACGAGTGCGCCTCCTTGATTTCTTTTATCGATGCGCGTGTCCGGCCGGATAGGGAGGTAGGGGGCACCCTGACGTCTATCGGCGGACTGCTCGAGATCGGCTTATCAAATGCCCGCGGACTCGTCTTATCTCGAGGGCTCGCTCCGTCTAGACGACCCTCGATGTGTGCGCGCAACACTCGTTTGCGGTGGCGACTATCGCTCGCAGAACTTTTCGCGATAACAACGCTATTGACTTGAGAAAAGTTCTTCCTGGCTCGTCTTAGCGATGGAATTGTTTTCATAAGGTTATATATTCATATTTTTTCCAAAGGCGGAACGATATCTAAAAGTTTCTTCTAAGGTTAAGTAATATATGTTTCTTTACTAGTAATGCAAAAATAAAATGCGTAAGTTATTCACTTAAAGGGACGGAATGTCAGGGTACAACGTCAACAATGTCTTTTTTTTACCGCGGTTATAAAAGAGCCGTGCGTGCTTCTTAAAGCCAAGAGGGGTAGAAACAACTTTCATGGGAGCTTTTTTTTAAGCTTTTTTTGGTTTTCTTGCACTAATAAATAACGAGTCCTGCGCTCGTAAAAGTTTAGAAGTACTCGGAGTTGAAATTACTTTTGAAAAAGTTAAGGAGTTTAAGAAATAATTGTGTCGTAATACTTCATAACATATTAAGCAGTTATCACTCTAAGACGCAGCTCTGCATATTTTACATGGCAAAATGATTATAAGCCTGCAGAAGCGTGCGCGAATTTCAGCAGTGGCAAAGGGCGCAGCGATCGACTCTTTCTCCAGATATATAAAACCATGGGCGTAATTTGTTTCTTTTTATTTTTTTCTAAATTATAAAACTTCCTCCATAAAAGCCCGAGTTCACGAGGCTATAGCAAAAAAGTGGAGCGGAATTTCTCCCGAGCCCAGTATATAATATACGCGATCGGTTTATCGCTTAATCAGGCCTTCCTCGTCTCGGTCCTGGCAAGGGGGTGGCCAAGAAAGCCGACGGCAAAAAAGACAAGACTTGCCGTCGAGATGGCGGAGCCGCAGCGAGCAATCGGACTGCCGGGACCGCGGCGGAAGGTTCCGATCGCTCGTAAAGACGCGTTTCCACGTCTTGCGGGTCGCTCGCTCGAGTGTCGCTTCCGGGAGCGACGCGCCGTATTGATTTTTCCGGGAGGGCCGCAGATTAACGAGCTGTGAAAAATATCATACGGACGTATATGGCGTTTAATGGGGCCGCCGCCACGGGAGAGGGCTGCGCTCTTTTGTATTGCAAATGATTCTGTAAATGGCCGTTTCGACGCGGCCTTTATTGTCGCGGCTGTTATTTTAAATTGAATATTTCGGGGATTGCGACGCCCGGCCGTTTCTACCCCCGGCTGTATTAGTAAACATTTTGCGTCGACTGGATTTGTTGCTTGGTCATACATCGTGCGTTTACGTTTGCCCTGCAATTATCGTAAAACGACCGGCGAAAAATAGACCTCTGCTCGTTTCTCAATTCGCTGACTAGACGCACATTTTTTCGATTTTCATATTTTCCGCGGATATTATTCAGTTCAATGATTTTTTTTATCTTTTTGTAGGAATTTTATTCGAGAGGAAAATTAGCTCTGCAATTGAAAAAATTCATGAAATTCCTAGAATTCCAGAAATTTAAGTAGTTTTTCAACAAATTTAGTTATTTACTTAAAAAATTTAAATCGAAACAACTCTTCACACCATAATGACATCAATTACCTACATTTAAGACCAAACCCATGAAAATTGATTGACCCGTTGGAGCTAGAAGTGACGCAGACTGTAAATTTTTAAAACTATCATAACTTATAGTATAAAATAGGTCTAGAGATTTCTATCTTGGCTCATTTTATCAATAATGAAAAGTAGTATTATAATACTAAAGTTAAACTTTGGTAACTACTGTAATTTGTTTGTTTTTGTTAATTTTATATAAAAAATTTTATAGAGGTATATAACCCCCTTAATTCTAGAAAGGAGAAACTAAAATCCATTCTATTCAATCGACAGTGTAGCGGGTGAAGGAGAAAAAAGGCGCTTTAGAAAATTCAACGAGCTTTAATATCAATTACTCCGGCGTCCAGATTTTAGGGATTAAAGATCCGAATAATTTTACGCGATTATGGGCCGCTTGCGCGCCGTCGCTCCGCAGCTTATCTCGCAAGTTATAACGTCGTGGATATAATCTCTGATGAAATCAGCTCGAAGCCATAAGCCTCCCGCTCTCTTCCTCCGCGTCCCTAATAGTCATAAGCGCGCACAATTTTATCGCTCGATGCACCTGCATACTACGCCCCCTCCCCTCTCCCCTTCCTTTTTTCAGCGTCGAAATTAATAGGGAGATCGAGCCTCAACTCGGGAAATTCACTACAGCCACAAATTCAAATGCGAATTTAACAGCGCGACAATTCACGCGTTCACTTCTCTCGAGGCCAAAAAAGGAAGAACGAAATACAGGACATCACTTTTTTTTCGTATTAAAAAAGGTGACTCTCGAAGCTACACCGCCCGTTGATTGGCGCACTCCACGACTTATTTTTCGAGCGGGAGAGATAGGCGCGCTCCTTGAGGAGGCAAACTCTCGCGGCATTAATTCAAACATCGAAGCTACACGTCCGGAGCTCGACCCTTATTTCCATACTCGAATATCCGGTGGCGAGGCGCGGGCGAGAGCTTGCGGGAGGCCGAGCCGAGCCGCGAGAGGCGTGAGCGTGTATCGCGCCGCTGCTCCCCCGCCTTTCGCTCTGTGCTGCGTACAAACGGCGCGGACCTGGGCCCGAGACAGCTAATTATTTAGACACGCTTGGTCGCCACCCCATCGATCAAGCCCGTGCCGCCCATCCTCTTTCACACTATACTCGCTCTCCTTCGCTCGTGCTGCTTCACTCGCGCAACCAAGCTTTCGAATGCTCGAAAAGTTTTGCCCTGACGTTTATGTGCTATTAAGCACTTTTGGAAATCGATGCCTTTAGGATATTTGCGGTAGTGTGATCACAATTTTTATTGGCTTGCTTAATGCTATCTCGTAAAAAAATGTCGTAATGTCACTCGTAAAAATTCGTAATAAAAAGAGCGGTGATTATTCAAAAGTCTATCCTTGAATGTAATAATCAAGTGGAAAGAAATCGTAAATATAGATAATCTTTATATTCGACGATTACAAATAATTATATTGCACAATAAGTATACTTTATTTATTTTAATTGTAATTCTTCCAGAATCTGATAAATTTGAGTCATCAACTTTTACTGTAGTGCTTTAAAAAAAAAATTAAATAGGTCTTTTTTGCAACGAGCTTATTATCGATAAAAGCGACGAGATTCGATAAAATTTCATCGTTTTTTAAGCCAAAGACCCATAAAAAATTCATCGCACGCAAATAATCAAAAGATCGTAAAAATCGTAAAGAACGCGAATGTACTCCCCGCAGAAGCAACTCTACGCAAACACACCGAGGCATCGCGGCGAGTATAAAGGTTCTTGTGCTCTCAGCGAGTGGGAAACCAATTAATCTCGCGAGTGGCATAAAAATGAGATTAGCCGTGGGGAGAGCAAAATAATTCCGTGGAGTGTGCGACGTGTGTCATAGCGCGCAAAGCGACCTCTTAACTCGCACGAGCGGTAGGAACCGCGCTGCAGAGGCGGTTCTCGCGCGCGACAGAAAAAAAAGCGGCGGAGAGAACGAACGAGGCGGGGAGTAGGGAGAGAGTTCCCGCACGCCCGGGGCGCTGCCGCCCGAGAGGCGTGAAAGGACCTCTCTCGCTCGCGACGAGAATGGAGATTGCCACGTTGAAGGTGCTTGATTTTAATTTCACGGAGCGCGATCCTTCGGTCACGCTCCGCGCGGCGATCCGCCTTCGCGACCGGGCCGTCTTGCCGCAGGCGCATGCACACCGCATAGCGGCTTGCGCGCCCGTCGCGCGAACAGCGTTGTTCGCTCTGCTGATTACGCTTTATTAATTGGAGGACTGTCGCGAGGCTTCGTGCCACGCATGCTTCGACAATTGCGCGTAAAATTGACGCTTCTTAATTTATTATTTTTCTTTTTTTTTTCGTTTTATTTCAGGCAAGTAATTCCTACATACTTAGAAACTGCTTTTATTTCAGTTTTGATGCGGTTTTAAAAGTTATTTTTTATTTATATATTCATTTAGTGTACATAATGTTGATAAAATTACAGGAGTCTGCGGATGGATAAGCGGTACGCTTCTCACTCTATCACGATCATGATTTTCGAAAAAAATTTCGCCGGCGAGCACTCAGTATTGAAACCTTTTACTGTTTTATCATCCTGCATGTAATACACTTTTATCGTTTTTACCTTTTTGAAATTGATTCGACCGTCATAAAATTTATCGCCCATCGCCATCCATGAGCGTTACGCCGCCGATCTGGTTAAATTCCTTGTCATTTATTGCACTGAAATCTGATCGGTGATCACTCCTGGCAAAGGTTTCCTTCCTACCTTTAAAAAAACTTTCGCGCCACATCCTTCACGTTTATCCAGTATTATCCGCATCGTCGAACTTCTAAAAGAAAAAGTATCGATAAATTAATAGGAAATATTTGTTTCTAAAATTAAATTCGAGAATGTTGTACTTATTTACCTGGTACGAAAAAAGAAGAGTAAAATAGACTCATCGTAAGACGAGCTTCCGCGGTCCGAAAGCAAATAGAACCAGTGAAAACGACGAGTAAATTAATCACGCCGCGGCTACTTGCAGTGCCCGGTGTAGATCCCGGATAATCGAGCGCGCGTTACGATTCTCGAGAATTCGCATATTTAATCTGACCGGCCGATCGGGCTCGCGCAATTACGCGGCCGGCAGCCACTCCAGGAATTTCCATCGGCCAAAGCCCGGGCGCTTTCCTCCGGCTTTTCTTTTTCCCCCCGCCGTCCAACGGTACACACTGCGCCGCACTGCGCTTGCCGCTCGCTCGCCGGCCCCTACGTATAATAGATCGCGGAATTAATCTCCGGGCCGCGCGGCGGCGATCGCGTGCCGTCATTAAAAAATGTCTCCCTCCTCCCTCCCTGGAGTTGTGTACTTACCTTATCGACTGTCGCAGGCATCCTCGGCGCGTTCGATCGCCGCCCGTCCGCGCGTCCGTCCATCCCGAGGCGCATTACAAGAGGATTGCCGGCGGGGGACTCTCGAGAGGCATTAACCGGCGATTTTTCATGCTCCCCGGCGCAGCGCGTAACGCGGCGGCGACGGCAAGAAAAGTATCTGCCCGCGGCCCGGCTCGCGCAAAATTGCTTTTAGTGCTCTCATTGTACGTGAGTCGCCGGGGCCGAGGGGGATTACGATTTAATAGCCCAGGAGAGCCAGCGAGCGTCGTCGCCGACGTCGCCGAGACGCTGCGATTTACGCTCGACGTGAGCGCACGAACGGCCGGGCGCACACCTATCCTACCGGTGTGTATTTGCCCGCGCGATTATGACGGCAGTGCAAATAAGTCGTTTGCATGGCCTCGCGGCGGGGCTGTGCGTTCGCCATTCCCCTCCCCCTTCCGCGCGGCCAGACGTTGAAGGTCCGGCCTCTTCTTGCCGCTCGGCTCCTTCTTTTCTCTCTCTTTGCCTATTCCTGCCCCCTCGCCGTTTACCCCCACTCTGCGCTCCGCACGGCTCTTTTGTCCGGGGCGCGCACCGCCCGAGAAAAGCAATGTCGGATGTAGAATCTACATTCGAGAAGGAAGGGGGATGTCCAAGCGATCAATGAGCGTTTTTCACCGAAGACGACGACGAGGCTTCTTTTCATCATATGGGAATTTCGACTGCGATCGTACTACGGAGCTCCACTGGTCATTACGCATTCATTCGAGTAGCCCGCGCCGCGGAGGCTCCTCTCGTTTTATTTCTTTTTTTTTGCGGGGAGGTGGCCGCTCTCTTTCTTCTTTTTTTTCTCTTCTTCTAGTTTTGTTGTGTAACCCTTCTTCCCGCCGGGATGACGGTTCTCAAGCTACGCTGACCGGTTTGCGACGTTTTTTTTCTCCTTCTCTATCCTTTTATATCCTTTGACTGGAGTCGCCCGCTGGAGCGTGTGTACCGCGTTTCCGAAATATTCGTTGCCGCTCGGAGAATCGGCCAGGAATCCATTCAATCCGTGAACGGTACGCTTATTCAGATTTTATCCGATAGAAAAATTGTTGCATTAAGTTATTCTCAAAATTACCCAATAACTTATTTTTGTAGAATTTTTTTATCGTAAATAAGTATTTGCGCTTCTCTGAATTCATCGCTGGAAATTCATGTCGATTGTTACGCGTGAACTCGAGGATTCAAGTACTCCAATCGCGTGTTGCATGTCTTTATTGCGGTGAGAGCCATTCAACGTCCTGCGGCAATTAACGCTGTGGGCACGCGGGCGCGAATTTCAATGCGGTAACGGCATTCGTGATCGTAATTGACAGCAGAGGGCGTCGAAAGATACACAGTAAAGAAATGTCACGTAGACGCGGGGTTCGCGGGGGGCAGGGGGGAACTTTATGCGCTGGATATCCTTGAATCGGGCAAATTTGATACCGCCGAACAATACAGTTATGTAAGCGTACACATGAAAAGTTATTAATGGCCGCACTAATTCTGCTGGATCGATGTGCAATTCCCACGATTGTACGTTAACGACCAAACTAACTGCATAAATTCAAATGAACTGATATATCCTTGTTATGCTGTATAAGGCTGCGTGGCGAGTTCCATATTTTCCTTCGTCGATACGCGCGTCAATTGTTTAATAAAAAAATTTATTCAATTATTATTTACTCCTCTTCTTACAACGAGCTTAATAAATATTTTCTACAGTCATTTACGCTCTTTGTTGATTATTTTGTACAAATAAAATTTGATTTTTTATCGAAAAAAGGTGACAACAAAAATTCATTCGATCGAAAAATCGAAGAAGTAAATGAATCGTAGAAAAAAATGAAAAATAAATGGAGTCACGATTTCAGCACGCGTGAAGAGAGTGATGTAGTCGAGGCAAGACTCAGTGATTAACAGGGTGGATTTTCCCAGAACAGCGGGGATCATTTGCCAGTCAATCGCGTCGGCGTCGCGAGGATCGAAGGGCATCTGTGAGGACACGCGGGGCAGAGGCGAGATGCGGGTCGCGCTGCGGGTCTTCGATGAAAAGCGAAAGGGAGCCCAGAGGAGCCTCCGCGCACTTAACGACTTTCTGATGAGGCGACGCGCGATGCGCAGCTTCTTCTCCTAATGGACTCCTCCGCTGTTTTCTATCCCCTTCTCCCTGTCGACGTCCTCGTCCTTTTGCTCCCCCTCCGCGTATATCGATCTTTCTGCGGGCAGCTCGCGTCCTTTCTGAAAATGCCTCGTGCATTATCTACAAGTACGCGTGGTGTCGGAAAATGGACCGTTAGGATTTTCCATGACCTTTGGGGTGGGAGGGATATGCGTGGGAATGCGGTGATCGACGAGCCGTTTACTGTCAGCAGCTCGGTGATCGTCACTGCATTAGGTCTGATCGGAAATCTTTAGCGGTACATTACTTTTAATTCGAAGCTTCTATTTCAAGTCGGGCTCTATATAGTATTTAGTATACGGAGAAATATTTTATTGCAAAATTTAGGATGATTTTAGAAAAAATTATACAGTATACTTGTAGCAAATTGAGTCGCAAACAAGCTAAATGAAAAAAGTTATCAAATTTCTAGAAAAAGAATAAAAGTTTCTAGATTTATAATGATAAAAATTTCTGCCGTGCACTAGACGTATATATTCCATCGTATAGTTTTTTAGATTCCTTGTTATGACTACTTAAATTTATACATCACATTGTATTAATTGCTTTTGTAAGTTTTTATTAATAAGGCAATTTTATCGCATTAATTCATTTATGTAAAATGATATAAAAACGTGAAAAATAATGTATATTAATCAGTTCAAACTGGAACTCCATTGACTTATTCAATCCCGTCAGGTAAAGCAAAAAAATTTTCCATGAAAGCGATTCCTTTGTTCTCCCAGTAATAATACGTCGATCATTTAAAAAAAAATCATGATCGCCTTTAAATTCAAGCTGCCCGAACCGGGCCAGCTCGAAATGATTCACGTCCATTGAAGCGTGCCCTGCCGACAAAAAAAAAACCTTATCATTTGTTCAGCTCGCATGCTGCACAAACAGCCACTCAGTCGTAGGGACTTGCCGTCACGGCGAACCCTCTCCCGAGACCGGAGCGCGCGGTTCACCCCCGCCTTCCTTCCCCGAAAAGGGAAAAAATAATCTCGTATTTGAGCGAGTTACGTATGGGTAAAAACGTATAAAATGCGAATTTCAAAAAGTCATCCAGTTGAAAGGCTTTCAGTCCTGCACAGAGAGAGCGGAGGGCGCGCGCGGGTCGCCCGTCGTTTCAAGCGAAGCAAATAAATCGATTCATCCACCACACTCCCACTCCCCTTCCCCCCCCCCCCTCGACGGCGTCCTCGGTCGCGCTCTACCTTCCGCCTCTTGTTTTTCCGCTCTCGAACTAACCCCGCCTGAAACGTTTGGCTTTTAAATTGAGGTCATATTTTTATTTGAATAAATATGCGCCGTGCCGCCGCTGTGACAGCCGAGAATCACTTTCCGCGCAATTATGAAATGCGTGTAAAATATTGCCCCCTCTCGTCGACTCTCTCTTCTCGTTTTTTTTCCTCAACAAGCACAGCACAGCGACATTCGATCCGCGGCGAAACTGTTATTATAAAGTTGGGCATTTTTTTTTTTGCGGGGTTTTCGGTCGGATTTAACCCCGCGGCTGCGCAGCTGCAGTGTAATACGGAACTTGCGAATTTTATACGGTCGTTAAGTAAATATTGGGCATAAAACTTTTGGTAGGAAAGAGAGAGAGAGTCGCGGCGTCGTTGAGTAACTCCGGGGGTTCGAATAGAATTTCAATCAGGTTCCAAGTGCCCACTCATTTCGTTACTGCCTCATTAAGTTGGCGTTGATTGTGACCCCTTCGCGCCCGCGGCCTCGCGTTCCGATTTATCTTCACTCCTGGGGGCATTAGCATTTTGTACACTCGATTGTTTGGAATTATTTAAAGCCACGTTGTAAAGCGCCGGATTCTCTCTCCGTACAACCCAGCGCTAACGTGCATGATTTAATGAAGAGTCTATTTTTGCAAGGGGGAGACGGAAGGTGGGGAGGACAGGGTGGCCCGGGAAAGTTTGCTTAAAATTAAATTTAAAGCGTACTCTGCGAGAGTTTGTCGGAATTTATTGAAAATTCCGCGCTTAAAGGGATGTAAAATCGTCGATCAAGGTCGTCGCGTCCAAGGAAATATTCCCGTAAGCAATCCTTACCCTGTTATTATTAGTTTAAAATTGTTCTGCACTTCCGGCCCGGATAATTTCGATATCCAATAACTTTCGTCACTCGTAAAAATAATGACTTTCCGTGTGAAAATAATTCAAGGATCCATCGGTCGATATAAGTAAATTACGCTGGTGAGCAGGATGCAGTATTAAAAGAAAAAATACGGGATGGCTCGCAGGAAGAAAAAAAAGGAAGGACGGGAGAAAACGCCGTACGATGATTACGAGAACGAGTCTCGCTCGTGGCTCGTAAAAGTACCCTCGCGGGACACCCCCGCGTCGAAAAGGCCGGCGGCTCGAGCATCGCGCCAAACGGACCGGAGGAGGACGCGCGGCCGTATCCGCGTGGCCTCCGCATCGTCGCGGCGGACGTGAATTATGAAACAACGTGGTTAATGACGCGCCGGATTCAACCTGCCGTAAATTTCGAGGGGCTCCGAAGAAAACTTTTAAACTGTCTCCTCGGCCTCGTCATCGCTCTCTCTCTCCCTCCCTCTCATGGCCCTCCCCTCCGCTTCTCTCCATGAGTAATCCTCATAAATAAGCGCTTTCGAGCTCCCCTTGCGAACCGATATTTTACACTTGGACTCGGATGCGCGGCCATCCGACATTTTCATTCGGTATTGCCGGCATCGAAACGCCGAAAGATTATTACATCGACGCGGCCAAGTGGATTGCTGTCGCAAAGTCGCGTGCAACAATCGCGCAACCATTTTCTTAAGGGCCGCTCCGCCGATCAAGTCGGAATTGCGAAAATTTATTTAACCGCGAGATTGTTGCAAAATTAATATAGAAATTTTATTTAGTCGTTGCAATTTAACCGGACGTTTATTGGGTCTCGCGCTCGAAATTTAATTTACCGGCATAAAAGTACGTAATTTTCATCGATTTGGTAACCGCGCCTTTATGCGCCTTAAATTATAGTTATTAACAGAAAAGCCGTATAATGAACACAAGAGAGACTCCAGGACTTTATTAACCCTCGGGTGAAAAAAGTTCAAACATAAACAATAAATTACAGCGTTTTATCGTGCCGATCGCGCAGGCCGTTAACGAGGGCCTAAGAGAAAAATAATAAAATACGAACGCGAGCGAAAAGAAAAGAAAGAAAAAAAGAAGGAGCGCCCCACGTGCAGCATGCACACTCGCGCGGTTGCGCTTTGCCCGGCGTGCATTTTTTTCCACTCGTTATTGTGAAGCCCATGTGCTCGCGGCGAGCGAGCGACGCAACGTAACCGCTCGGCTTAAACCGACATGCCGCGTTGGCTTTCTTCCCTTGCCCACCTCCCCCGCAGTAGCGGAGCGCGATCGTCGCGGTCCTCCGCTTCTGAAATTAGAAAACTTTTTACGGGCGCCAATTTTTTACTGGAGCGCCCTCTTCGACGCTAATTACTTTTTAAGCCTAAGCCTCTCCTTTGCATATTACCTCGCGGGGGCGCGATCGCTTCCTACGGGGCAATTTGTACGCGACTCGACTCTCGACACCCATCATAATGGTCCTGCGAGTACTAAATAAGCTTGCGGCTCCTTTTATTAATGCTCGACTACGTTATTCTAAACTAAAATCACTGAACTTACTTTCGCCGATGGGATTGGAGGATTGGAGAGAGAGAGGGGGATAAAGAGAGGCACTCCGATGTATGTCGATGCTTCGGCGTGGTCGCGATAGAACGAGGGAAGTACCATTGGAAATGATTAAATGTGCCGCGAGCGAGGAGAGATTCTGGAGTGGTTCCGTTTCTCTATAGCAGAGATGTGAGCGTGGAAAAAGTTTAATCGCTATAAAGATTTTTCCAATTTTTTTTCTTTTTTTTTTTTTAGGAGGGACGATTCGGAGCTAGGTCATTCAGAGAGTATTTTGATAGAGGTATTTTTTAATGAATAGAGGTCACTTCCACACGCGAATTTTTATGATCAAAGAAAAGTTTTGTTTGAACATTTTTCAAGTAGCTACTTCCGATGTTATTTTTTTTTTAAATGCTAAGTATGCTTTTGCGATTATCCGGAATATTTCAAAGGAGTCCATGCGAATATCAAAAAAGGTATTTTTTGTATTATACAAATATTATAAACGTTTTCATTGTTGATTTCCTTATCAACTGGAAAAAATTACTTTAAAGGTATTTACTTGCATAAATGTCTAATATTACATCGAACAAGATATAAGACGTATATATATACTATATTACTTGTTTTCATGGATAGCAACACGAGACGGAAGTAGATTTTCTTTGATTGTTCTGAAGTTACAGTCTCTTTTATATCTATCAGAGTAGTATACACAGTTTAGTTGGAAAATTAATAAGAATCGAATTTGATTCGAGTAACTTTCTTTCCCGTTTACTCTTCAAATCGTAAATACTACGATTTTATCGATGAATCAAGTGAGGTAATAAAATTCCAAATTCATACCACACTTGCAAGCGCAGAAAATTTTGAAATAAAATTTTCCTTTTACTTCACACGATCGTACATTATTAAAGCAAAGCTTTTTAAAGGCAATTATTACAATTGCACGGAGCAATTTAGTTAAAATAAAGATAGCCCGGTGAAATATCTTTCCACCGAAACGGCTCGTCTGGTGCAGCCGCCGCGCTCGCAGCCTGCTGCCCGAATAATCAAAGGCAACGGCGATGTATGCAACCTGTAGCCGAGCTTAGAAAGACCGAGAGAATCTGCGGAGCCAGCAGGTGGCTTCGAGGTGAAAGAGAGACAGACCCTCGCATCGCGAGAGTCGGAGGGGAGGGCGGAAACGGTGGTGGCGCATTCGCAGACGTTTCTCGTTAGTTTCGACGCACGCGCGAGTAATTACCCCCTCCGCGTAAATTAATTAACCGATTCTCCAAGTCAGGTGCGATTGGCGAATTTATAGCGTTAATAAACAAGGAAATTAAAGCCAAGACAAAAGGTCATTAGTGACGGTTAGGGATAACGAACTACCCTCGCGCCCCGCAATGGCGCTAAAGCCCTGCCTGGCCCATTTTACTGTGTATAACCGTACGTGAGCGCCGGCGGCACCGCCCTCGCGGCTATAAATAAGAATTAATTCCCTCTTCCGGCGCAGTTCTTAAGCTCACCTGGTGCACCCGGTGCGTCTGGCCGTGCGCTGCCGACCGGCCCTCCAAGATGCAGTCTCTATCGGCCGCCTCTCCGCTGATTTATTTAT
>JAWWEN010000009.1:3848503-3861994 GCA_035582955.1 Sycophila texana
TTTTTTTATAACCACCCCCCCCCCCCCGCGACGTGATGAGATTTTCGATATCGCCCGGGCGCACTGTGCGTAGAATTTTAGCGAGTACGAAGATTCCGACCGGGAGTCGAAACTCGCCTTTTTCGCCCGAACCACCTTCTTTCCATCGGGCAGCTTGGATCGTGCGCCTCTTCCGAATGGCTTTATAATATTCCAGTTTTTTCTAATTTTGCCCTTTTCGACGGGGAAGAGCGTAGGGAGCGCGCGTGATTATATCCCGGCGAACGCTTTATCCGTTTCAATCGGCCCCCGTCGCCAAATAGATTTTCCCTTTTCGCGGGGATACACCATCGGCGGGAATTGGATTAAGTCCCATTTAGGATTCCATAAGGTTGAATATTGTGAACGGGCCAATTTAGCACTTGATCGTTTCTTCTAACGAGCTTCATTCACCTTTTTTTTTAAATATAAGCACGTATCGCATAATATGAATTATATAAAGTAAAAAATATATATATCAGATCTATTACGTAATATGTGTATTAAATTTTTTTCTTCTCTTTTTGTTTTAGGTGAGTTCAAATTCAATGCAGTTTACGCAATTCGATTAAATATAAAGTAAGACACATTTATCAATTAATTAAAATTATGGCTCCTAATAATACGGTATACAAGAAGTAGATTTTAAAAAATGCTTCTATTAATCTGTTTGTCCATATAATTAACTCCGAAGCACTTTAGCTAAAATACTCCATCGATGATCGCTTACGAGTTCTATAATTCGATCAGATGCAAAAGTTACCCAACATTGGATCTCGCAGTCAAGTTAACGCGCGTCAGTGGCAGATCCGTTCGGTCAGCTCGACCTCTCGTGGAGAAATCTCGAGTCTTATAGCGCTCCCCCAATATCGGCGCTAAAAAACTCGGCGAACCCTTCTCCCTCCCCCTGTGCTCGGGTGTACAATTATTGCGGGAATAACCGCGGAATTCACGGCGTTTCGTTCCGCCGCGTCTTAAGGCCGCCGCCGCTGGCACGCCAACGTTAAAGCCTGAGACAATTGTCGTAATTGAAACTTCGTTTGCGGGGACGCCTTAACTTTGTATTGAACTTTCAATAAGTCCGCCTCTTGCAGTCTGACTCCGGCTTAAGACGTCTCGCGCTCTCCTCGAGACTTATCTCCTCGTCCCCGTCCCCGCGTCTTCTTTCGTCTTTTTTATCCCCACTTTCTCCTCCCTGCGCGAACTTGTGTACCCGTCGAATCAGTCCCACGCGCTTCGCGGCTCTTCAGGTATTCAATGAGGGCTCCCCGGCATAAGTAAACGGATATCGCTTCCAGCAGTGGTTGTGTAACGCGCGTATCTTTACCTTAACCATTACGGCTAAATTGTCTCGAGTATCGCGCAATTTGTCCCGTCGCTTGCGATTCAAACTTCTCTCCTCCATCTGCTTGCGTAATTGAGACAGAGAGAAAAGCGCGGCTCCCTTGACGTGACTCCCGTGAAAATCACGCGGTTGATGAAAATGATAAAATATATAATATATTTTCACTAGTCGCTGAAAAGTCTAGTTGATATGCGTCGCGGCGCGTCACAAATTTTTCGGCGCTTTTCGAGAAACCACCGGATCATCATGAATTTTCGAGCGAATTCCCCACGCCAAGATTATTCTCATCACGTATGGGAGTCAATGTTGTAATATCCCGAGAAAGCGCGGAAAGCCGTGTAAAAAAGCGATCGCCCGCCTCTCCGACGGAAAAATACGTCTGATAGCGGAGGAAGGCTGTACGTCTATATATATATACATAACGCGGCGCCCGTGAAATTAATATTCGCAGGATTCGGTAGTCACGGCGAAAGAGCGAAAGAGAAGAAAAAAAAAGGAGGAAGACGAAAGAAGGGAGACACATCGCCGGCGGGCGTGCGAAAAGAGCGGGAAAAGGGCGGCGAAGAAGGAAGAGTCGCACGAGCGAAAAATGAAAAAAGGGATGTATATATATACATACACGCGACCGCGTGACAGTTCCTCCCCGTGAAATAGGCCGGCTCGCCCGAACATTAGCATTGACTTGGGCGCGCACGCATCTGGCCCGCCGCCCCCGAGCCGTCAGATAAGGCCTCCTCCCGCGCGGAGATTTATGCCCCTACCCCCCGGAAGACGAAGAAGCGGGACGGCAACTGCGGGGGAGTAAGTAGAATATTTTCCTGCAAAACATTCTGGGCGCGCGCATATCTCACGTCAGATTGAGGCATTTCGCGCGACGGACCGTGGCGTCGATGTGTGCGGAGCTTACGTATGCATGGGGCGCGCGAGGTGAGAAGCCTTGAGAAATACCCTGCCTCCTCCAACTCCTCGCCTCAACCCGATCGAGATGTCATTATTGCTGACAGAAAAATGGATAAGTACGGAGCCGGGGTCTATAATAGCTGCGGTGAGCGCTTGTATGCACGCCCGAGGCTACTGCCGAGCTGGCCTCTCGGCACCCGCATTTCGAATCTTCGTCTCGCTTTCTCCCCTGACAAGTCCCTTTGTGCCCGAGAAATCTGCAATTTCGCGCGAATATTTCACGCGGCTCTAGTGGCTCCCGATAGTATCGGACACTCACTAAAAAAAGTACATTTTTTTTCTCTTATATTATTTTTTTCCTTCTACAAAAGGAACAGCGGTAAGAGAAATTTCAACGATATAACGCGTTGCAGTAGTATAAGTATCTGCAAGCTCGACTAATTTAATTAGAAAGAGGCAAACGATAAAGCTCGAGTCCATAGAAAAATCGAAGAAATTTCCGCGGTGTACATCGTGAAATAAAGCCGAAGATGCAAGTGGAGGAGGAATGGAATTCGGGATAAAAAGCGAAATAAAGCTGAGCGTTGCGGGGAAGGGGGTGAATTTGAGGGGAGCGAGAGGAAAAAGCCGGAAAGACAAACGGTATTCGGCCGCGGCAGCTGCGCCGAATGCAGTCGCATTTTTCGCGGACTTCCAAATGAACGCCAATAAATTCCGATCGCGTTGTGGTGCTTCTCTCTCACTCCCCCGCACTGTCCTGGGCCGAAACGCGCGGCTGCCTCGGCCGGCGCCTTCACGGCAGCGAGATTCCTCGCAGCATTGTGCTACGACGCCTCTCGTCTATACTCGCCGCATTCCGGCTACCTTAGCCCCGAGCGAGTCGCCGCCGATAAAGGATATCGGCGACCATCCTCCCCGGTTCCCTGCCTTCCTGCCGACCCTGGGCGTGCGTGTCCTTTCTTTGCGGAGCTCGTCATCAAGCGCTCGACCTGGCCGTAATATTGGATACGTTCCCCGCTCACTCATAACTTTATATATCTCGCGTGGAGACGGCGAGACGCTTTTCAGATGTTATTGCTCTTGCCTCGTTGTGCTATTCTTTTTTTTTCGTCTTCAACCCCCGCGCCCTCTCCTTTTCCGGACTTTATCACTTCTGATCTCTCGGCGGCAAAACTCGCTGGTAATGCGGAGCTGCTCGCTCAGGAGCAAGATCTACGTGTCAAAGTGCTTGATTTATTGAGGGCCTTTTTATTCAATTTGACGATTTTGTTATCTGACTTTGCAGCTTATCTAGCCCGGAAGTATATTTATCTGTAATTCTCTTAGAGTGAAAGAAAATATTCGGAGGAAATGTCGAAATAACTTTTTTTTTTATCACTTTGTGAATTTTCGTTCTCCACGGCAAAAAATTTTATGACGATTAATAAAAGAAACCGGAGATAAAAAAAGGAGATCCTAATCTCTGCAATATCTATAATATCCTGATCGACTTAAAAGTGAAAAATATCGAGCGCGGGCTATTTGAGAATTTATGTACTTATAGGAGAATGTGCCAGAGAACGTGCGCGCCACGCTTCAAGTAATAAAACAACGTTTGAAGTCCGGCAAATCATAAATCTCCCGAGTCCTTTGAAATAGGGGGGGCAGCAAAGTGCACCTATCCACGATGCTCATGCAATTTCGATTTTCATTTCGCGACAGTGCGGAACGCGTCGAAGCCCTCAGCAAAACGAGATTCCCCCCCCCCCTTTCGAAGTTCCCGGAATCGGGCGAAGAAGTTCGCGAAGTATACGGGGCGACCATTGAAAGACGCTCAAACCTAATTTTTGTAACGTTAGAAAAGTTGCGGGGATTCGACAATCCGCGAGGCGAAGCCCGCAGTCCTCGCGCCGCTTCTCCCCCGTTCGCTTTCTTACGAGACTTGTCCCGCCATAAAATTCTCGTTTGACGCAGCTCGAATTTAGTGGCGGGCGCGAACCCCAGGCCGCAAAGGGCGATGCTTTCGTATCAGGATAATATGTTAGGTTCTTCCTCTCGGGATTTTCTTCGCTGGCCGTAATTCGTCAAGGAGAGTGAGAGAGACAGAAAGGGTAACTGCGCGCTTCAACTGACTTCTCTTTCGAGAAATTCAGAACGCGCCTGGCCCCGTGACCTTTCGCTTTATTAAATTCTATTTTGGTCGGCGTCTGTCGGAATGGCTGAATTCCGAGCCAACGCTACACTCTCCAGGAGCCAGCGGTTATTAATTCATGATAATGAGAGAACACATTGTTTCGTTGAACAATTATACTGACATTTCTTTTTTATTTATTTTTTGTTATTTATTTAATAACGTAATTTAATCGCTTGATACTTTTTATGAATTATTTCCTTTTTATTCAATCATTGGAATTCAGAAATTATTTACTGCTATAATATATGCACCTACTGGCCATCATGGTTTTCTCTGTGATTCGAATGAAAAATTGGCATCTTCGTGATTAAATTTGAATTTCGAAATATTTCCCTTTCTACATATAACAAATTAGCGCTCCCTCAGCCATGACGCTGATTGAAAATAATAATCGGCGAAAAATTCGTTCTCGCGATCTCGACTCTCCCTTTTTTCCGCAAATCGCGCGTACAGCATCGATCGAAAGCAAATGATACGAAAATAATTGGTCGCTAACAAGCGACGAAACTGAATCAATTTTAAATTACGCCCGGTCTCCTCCTTCCCCCTTTTTATCGTGACTTGATAGATGATTGCAATAAACAGGCGAGCACAAAAGCTTTTTTTAATTTAGCCAAGGCTGTCGGGCTTGTAGTACCTGGGCGTTTAAGCGGCGCAATTTGCGAAGGAGTCAGCGTGCTGCGAAATTTCGAAAGTCCCCTTCTCGGTGCTGCCGAGCATTCACAGGGCGACGTATAAAAGGGAGACCCAGGTACAATGCGCTTTATTAAAAAGGTTGCGAGTCTCGTTTTCGGAAGTAATATGCACTTGTTTGCTCGCTTCGCGCTGACAATCGCCGCAACGGTTACACGCTCTATAATACATGGTCACCTCCCTGCAGCAAAATAGAGTGAGGATAAATGGATAGATTTCTTTAAAATTTAAACTTAAAATTTTTTATTTAAAAAATGTGTATATGTATTCATGGATTACAGTGAGTTTTATCGAGGATTTTGAATAAATTAAGGGAGCACCGAGAGAGAAATAACAATCGTAAAGAAAAAGTAGCGAGTGTCAATACCCTCGAAGCGTCAAAACGTGAAACGTGAAAACGCCCCGTGCGAAAAAAAAAAGAGAAGGAAGAAAGATCACGCGCGGTGGAAGTTGGCAATTAGAAGTGGCAGCCGTTAGCGATGTTTCGGACGGCCTCCTCTGCGCCGGAGTTCGCTCCCAGGGTGGGGGTAAAGGCCAACCCCTAATTCGAGCGTTTCTCTCTCTCTCTCTCTCTCTCTCTCTCTCTCTCTCTCTCTCTTACTGTTACCCTCGGTTATTACGGGGCGCTGGTCCCCGAGGAGGGGACGTTATTATATCGTCTCCTTCGCGATGAGTTTCTGCGGCTCGCTCCGGCCAGATCTCCGATGCCCGTCATCGCAGCTTCTTCGGGGCGTCGAAGACTAAAAAAAGAAGGAGGAACTTCTATTGTGCAGGACGAAAAGAAAGCAGGATGGTCGCTTTTGGTAATTGATTTTACGCGATTTCCTCGGTAAAAGACGTGAGTTTATGCGGAGCGCGGCGGAGATCGCTTTTCCTGTTTCGCGCCTGGGCGAAATCGATCTCGGCGCCCAGGCGGGAAGAGAGAGCGAAATCCCTTAGCTCTCGATAAATGTCTCTGGGGCGCGGCGGTGGTGCTCCCCCGCGCATGCAAATGAGCCGCGGAGAGTCGATCTTATACGATCATAATGCACCTACAAGCTGCGCAGCCGCCCGGCGACTCTTCCTCCTCCTTCTACCCCCTTCCTCTTTTCACTTGCGCGTGAAACTAATGCAAATCCGAATCGCAGTGAAAAGCAAATTTTTCAGTCGGCGAGCGGGGCTCTTATCTCCCGCCGAGGCCACATAACTCCTGCGAGACGATTTCCTTTCTCGAGTAAGGGCGCTGCGGATTTTTTATCGTCGCCTTCGGATGAACCGCGGAATTAAAGCGCGCGCGATAATTGGATTTATTTTTTTTTCTCCCCACTTTCCCACTTTCGAAAATGTAATTATGCAGCTGAATTTAATTAACAGTTTCAGAAAGTTTTTACAAAAAATATTTGAAAGTGGTACAACTGTTTCTAACAAGAGTCACTAGAAATAATGTTCTTATTGTACTCGAAGAAAAAAAAATGGATTAAAAATTAATAACATTTTTAGTAAAGTAAAGATAAACTAGAAAAATAGATAGGAAGTAAAATTTAATATAATGTACTATTTCGATATACGTGCGGGAAAATTTATTTTTCGATTATGCCCCCGATGCATTTTTCTGTGCGAGCGAATATAAAATAGGAAAAAGAAAAAAAGGATGGAGACAATATCTTAGAAATGATTGAAAGTTTTTCATCTTAAGTGTCTATTGTGAGGCGCGGCAACTCCGAAGGCAGCCACATGCGAAAATGGCGAATTTCCATTGGATCGCTCAGTGCAGATTGGCGCAAATATCAATCACAGCGATATCGGCGCGGGGGCAGGACGGAGACAGAGTGCGCGGGGATATCAACAGATGGTGCTTCGCCGTGACAGCTGATTTACCCTCGGCGAAACAGGGAGAGTCAAAGCTCGGGCGGTGAAAAACGAAGCGAAAAAACAGGGCCTGGGGTGGAAGGGGAGGAGGTGGGCGCGAGGAAAAAGCGAGCGGCCGGGCGCGCGCGCGAAAAAGAGGAAGCCCGGGAGAGGGAGCCCCGAGTAAATGATCGTCGATTAAAGTGTCCCCCCGGCTGACTGGACACGGGGAGAGTGGCGCGCGGGGGAGGAGGATATCCCCGCGGATTGACAAATGGTCCGTGAGATTTGCATTCGCTGCAAAGTGCTCGCTCTGCCGTCAGGTCGGCGCGTCGTGTATATAGGCCCCCGCCGGCCGAGAATAAAAGCCGCCGGGGCCTCGTGGTGCCATTCCGTCCGCGTCAATTAGCACCAGCGAGGGATACCCCCGACTCTCCTTTTCTCTCTCATCCTTAATCTCCGACCGAATTAGTCCGACTCGATATTTTAAGGGGCGGGGGCTTAACCCCCGAGCTTTCACAATTTTTTTCTCTCTTTGCTTCCTTGAGATATCGATTGGTCCTAACTCCTATTTTTGCTGTTTCCTCGGGCTCGCGCAAATCGAATTTCATCGGCTCTTTTTTCCACTTCGCGTCTGTAAAAAAGCGGCGCGAAAAAATGGAAAATCTTTGTACGCGTTCGTTTAATCTTTTTTTTTTTCTTTTTTAAAGCTTTTCCTACAACAGTTTATAAGGATTAAGCGCTTTAAGTTCCTCCTTCGCGATTTATATAAATAAAAAAAATCTTGTCCAGTAATAAATGACTATTCTATTCTATTCTATACTTTTTCGCTCGTAAATTCTTATTTAAACGTGCAATAATACTAATATTCAGTCGCGTGCAGTTCGGAAGAGTGGCCCATTGTTTCAAGAAAAATTGACCGTCTCGAATTACTTAAAAGCTCGGTTATACGCGCTTTAATCCGGACTTTAATCTAAAAAATTCCTTATAGTAGAAAAAATAACCGCATAAGCATTTGCAAACTTTTTGGCCTCTGCCGTATTTTTCCTTTTACGCGGTCAATAACACTGAGCTTTGTTGCCGCGCGCGAAAAGGGACGGCCGTAGAGCCGAGGAGCGCGAATAGAAAAAGAAAATTAAACGCAACAAGCCGCGTGAAATGGAATGTGCCCGTGGATAAAAGGGAGCGGTAATAGCTTTTTTTCTTCTCTCTTCCCACCCGCCGAGTGAGTTACGAAATGGCTGTATTTCCAATCGGGGATATTAAGATTGTATCTGCGTCGGGCGCCGTCACCCTTTTCGCCGCATGATAATTCGCCCCCGAATCCTGATTTTGATTGGCAAATATTTAAGTTCCTAGAGTGGAAATATACTGGGCCCGAAGCCGTAGGCTCGTTGATTCATTATGCAAGAGCAAACGTTTGTCGTTAGTTCGAGACACCCGTGCGTTTTACAGAATTAATAACACGTGCTTTAATCAATTCTCTATTGCCCATATTTTCACTGATCGACCCTGCAATTTGTGATTTCATGAAAATTCAATCTGACGCTTTTTCCAACCCCTCGGTGCACCGATAAACAAATAATTCAGTCTACTCGATTCATTAAACTGTTAACTTTTACATTTAAAAGTGATAATTTCCCTTTATCAGCGAACTACATACAACTTGGCGAAGAAGACACTAGTAGGGCTTTCTGTGTATAAGTAATTTTAGGACAATCTAAGGTTTTTCTCTAATTTGCTGTGAACAAAAGTTAAGCATTAATTTTTTTAAAATTAGTCTTAGCAATTTACTCGTAATGATGGAGATTTCACTGATACTATACAGTCAAGTATGCATTTGTACAGCTCGAGTTTCGAAATCCCGTGACAATGTGGCCGAAAAGCTTTTTCCTCCAGACGCGCAGAGCGCAGGCACTAAGTTTAAGTAAAAACCAAAGCCGGAGATAAATATCGCCGCAGCCGGGGAAATTTAATCGAAAGATCTCGGAAGCAAGCAATTAAGGAACACTGTTTGGGAAGGAAAGTGGATTTCTTTATCGGCCATAAAAAGAACGAAAACGTTTAACGCTGTATTTCTGCTCTCCTCTTTATCTCCGCGAATGCCGCGGCGGCATCGGTCCTCCACCCGCACCCCCTTTCTACACATAAGGGCTTTCTCCGCCTCACCCGCCGTCATTCGGATTTCTTCTATTAATCGGAGACTCACGCGACTCCTTTCCGCATCGCTTCTCACCGCTCGGCGTCGCACTTCTACCTCGCATTATCCCCGTAAGCCGTTTCCCATTTTTTTTTTCGATTATTTATTATTAGAGGAAGTCTCCTCGTCGTCGCCGGCGAGCTCTCGTGCCCGAGTAATGACCGAGACGGGCGAAATTACCAGCTTGTTTGTTTCGCGTCTCACGGCGTCGAGTTTGACTTGGCGAATTTTCATTTGAGTAGGCGAAAGAGAGAGGAGAGGGTAAAAGTGCACGAACGGTTTTGTTGATCGAAGCTGCGAGGAATAAGAACGAGCCTCCTCTCCTTGACGAAGTCTCTCTCTCTCTCTCTCTCTCGCCTTTGCATTTCCGCCGGCGGGAGCAAGGCCACCCTCCGATTGACGAGCCTCGCGAGTTTAACTCCTTAATAAACACCAGCGTCGACGAGCTCCCTGAACCCAGCTGAATCTCGATGCGATCCTGCCAACTTCTCGCCTCGTTTCATTTTCGACGAGTCGCTTTTCTTCGAGCGTCGGCACTCTAGAATTTTTTTTTATAATTTGTCTCCCCGCGAGAAAATAAAGAAGTTGGCGTGGGAGTGAAAAGATGCGAGATCAAAGCGCTGTAGAGATGTAATTTTTTTAAAGTGAGCGGTAGACTCAACTTTTGCACGTAAGTGAAAGAAGGTCAGGAAAATTAGTCCCCTGCAAGCCGAATGCATAATTCAAAAGAAACGACAACTACGTCGCGGTAGGAAAAGTCCCCGCTAATTTGAAAATATTACGAGGACACGTTTCGACTTTGGAATTCACACCCTCTCCCTTCAACCTTTTGCCGCAGAAAAAGAAGCGATCCGATATTCAACTCACACGCTCATTTTCTCGACGCTGCGGGGGGCAATATACATAAGGTGCACTTCGCGGGGACGTGTCTAAAAATTTGTAGCTCCCGCCGTCATCGTCGCACCCCTCCGTACATACCCGCTGCGCGCGAACAACTTTCGAGAGAAATTCCGAGGCGCGCGGGAAAAGTCGGTTCGTTTAAAACTCCCGGGCGAAAAGTTGGCAAGTTTCGACGGCAATACTAATGAGAAACCGGATGCCAATAGTGTATCGCATATATTTCCGCACGTCCGAGCGGTCTCCATGTTTGTTTGCGGGTTAAAAGAAAAAAGGAGGGGCGAAGGGAAGAAAGGGTAGTAGACGGTTAGCTCCGAGTTTTTCGCGTATATAAGAGGCGGCCGCTCGCAGGTATAGCCCTCCGGGCAATAAATTTCGGGGCGCGAACCGTGGGAGTCGTGCTCTGTCGCCCTTTTGCTCCTTGCGCGAACCGAGTTTTTAACTCTCGTAACTTTGTTATTTATGTGCGGCACGCGAAGAAATAGATTTTTCAAACTGCCCGTCCCGTCAGGGCGCCCACCCCCGCCTTGCTTCGCGAAAGCTGTCGCCCACTTCGCGCACCCCCCCCCCCTCTTTTCTCTGGCAAACTCGGGAGTCCGCCTTTCTTTTTTACTTATATACTTTCTGCTCTGTTTCACGGGGAAGCTAAGATTCGCCGGGGCATTATCGGATTCAGATTCGCACACTCCGCCGAGTCTAATTAACCGATAAATCTGTCATTATTGACTGCTATGGGAATTCCATTACTTATTGCTTTGACCGCTGGAAGTCCGAGTCGACTGTTACTTTATACGCAATAAGACCGAAAACTTTTAAAAAATTTTGAGATTTATTCACTGTTCTTTTCTACAAGTATACTATGATAAATCAATTCAAAATTTTTCAAAGTTACGTATTGTATTTTTATAAATAAAAAGAATGAATGCGCACACAATAAAATCAAGTGCCAAGAGCTAAACTAAAAAATCTGGCGATAAGAACTTGCAGCTTAGAAAAAAAGGAAATTATTCGGAGAGCAAAAATGTAGAAGCAAGTCTCAAGAAGGGCGCGCACGAGGTACGCGGGATGCTACATTATTCGCTTGATATCGTTAATGCGGCGAGGACGAGATATAGGAGCGCACGGGAGAAACGGAGCTTATGCAAACCGGGGCCGTTATACCCCGAGGCGTCAAGAAGACGTACAGGTGTAGGCGGGTAGGGGGTCGCCGTCGCCGTGGAGCGCTCATTCATACGCACGTATTTGTACGCAGAGCCGGCTTCGTGCATTATTGAGCGGGGTACTCGCGGCGGCGCCGATATTCCAGTCCGCCGGGGCTCGGCAGGGAGAAAAGGCTTTCGCCATTCGTCTCTTTGAGGCGGGGCGCATCGATCTTTCAAAATCTTGCTGAAACTTTTATGATTAGTCTTGCGAGAGACTAGAGGGAGAGCGAGAGAGAAAGAGACAGAGGAATCGAGCGTACGTGCCGGAATAAGCCGACGAGATGCGGTTTTCGCTGCGCGTTTTCTCTTTAGGTCGAGTGTGCGCGCCATCGAAAAACAATTTTGGTAGTTTTTTTTTTTATTTGCCGAGGGAAGATTGCTTCTGGGGATTGATAAAATTAATTTTGCAGAGAAAATTTTGTGCTCCGCGAACGAAATGAATCGACGTGTCGGACTGTCGGCATTCAAAAGTCGATCGCGACATTTAATTTACGACAAAAAAAAAAAAAAAGAAAGAAAGAAATAGGAAATTCAGTTACGGCAAAATGAATAAATTACGGGGAGCAGCAACACCTGTCCTTGGGTTTTTTTCGGCGGAGTGGAATTTTTTTCTCGTTTTCTCGGGGAGGAGGGGGGGAGCAACATCCTGCGTCTTATGTACATTCCTAGAGACGGCAAAACGCTAAACGATATCCGATACTCCGGCGCGTCGAGGACAAAGACAGCGACGCAGCCTCTGATTGAAGCCGCCGGCCACGAATCCACCGGCAAACAACTCGCGTGCCCACGTAAGGCCAATATCGCAGCTCCTCGCGTGCGAGACAAAGAGAGTAGACGAGACTGCGCGCGTCATGCATAAAAATCCCTCTGAAATCTCGAGAGCCCGCAGACAAACGGTTTCCCGATACCGATGAGGGTGGGCGGGCGAAAAAAAAAAACACACCTGCTGGCGGCATATGAAGGAGGAGGCCTCGAGCCAAGCGGGACGCGCGGCTCTGCATATAAGCGAGCGACTCCGCGGCCGCTCGTAAAACACAAATGCGCAAGTTGAAGTTTCGAGGAGGCGCCTTTTTCCTCGTGTGCACCGCCCCCGCCACGCGGTATTTTCGCTCTCCCGCGCACGTGGCGCGCGAGCTCGCCGACCGCGGGCTCGACAATAATGAAATCCATAAATCCGCCCGGACGGTCTACGTGCACTCCCGCACTTCGCCAAGTCTTCCCTCTCCGTCTCCCTCCGACATTTCTTGCCGCGTGCACTTCAGAATTATCCCGCGCTGGATTTCCCCTGGTTGCTTATAGCCTTACTTACGCGAGATCGTAAGATTTCGTGCCGCTGCACGAATTCCGTTCATTCGCAATTCGCCGCGCAAAAAGTTTCCTTTCTCCGCCTGTCGCTTCCGCTACTCGTACGCGGAATTCGCGCGTATCCCCGGGAAACTCCCGCCATTGGCGGAAAAAATTTAAAGGAGGGAGATACATACCCTTTAGTAGGGGTGTATGCGCACTCGGAGGTATTTACTCGGGAGCATCTTTACGGTTTCATTATCGCGGCCGAGGCGTCGCGCACAAAAACACAGGGGTCCCGCCGGTCACGAAGGTAAGCGGCAAAAAGACCGGAATCGATTCGGTGCCCCTTTCTTGTGCACCACCCCCACCGTCTTCGTCGCGTTGCGAAGTTTTTCCTTCTGATCTGCCGTGGTGCAGTCGCGCAAAGAAGAAAATGAGAAAGCTAGAGGGCGCAGACGCGGTCTCAAAGAATGTGGGACACGTTTGAAGTTTTTTCCCTCTCTTTCGACGGCGCCTCCTTCCCCGCTGGTACACAAAGTTCGCGGGGACCAGTGTGGCGACGGTCCCTCATGTTGTCGCGCTGCGAAATTTAGAAGTCGATCGCGCGGTGCGGCGGCACGAGCAACACTGCGGCACCACGTTAATCTCGCCGCGCAAACGCGAATCCGGCTCGCGTGATACCAGGTAGATTATACTTTACAATGCTCCACTTCAAAGCCTGCACGATATTTGTTTTTTTTGTTTTTTTTTTGAGCCTTTTTTTACTGTTAGCTGTAAAAAGAGAACTTTGTAACATCAGTATTTATGCCTCATTGTAAAATAAGAACCTTATGGTACTATTACACTGAGAGAAATGTTATAATAAAAATTGTAATAACTGTAGCAAAAATTACAAAGTAGCATTGTAATCGGGACCCATACTTGCATTCTAAGCTATTTTGTAACAGTT